>PVJO010003539.1:0-121894 GCA_004026905.1 Hystrix cristata
ATATAAATTTTAATTAACAATAGTTATTAGTTATTAATTCTGACAAATGTACCGTACTAATATGATACATTTATCATATATGATAAATGTATATGATACCATACTAATATGATACATATGATAATGTGTATCAATTCTTTGAGAGCCCATCTGTTAGAAAATGAGTAACACTATAGAAACTATCTGATTGCTAAGAGCAGGGAGACAATTACTATATAAACTGACTTTAAGTCAGTTTAAGGCTATGGACTGTGAATGTGACCAGGGAAACCATCGAGTGAAATTGCCCAGAGCTCTATGTTTAGCACAGATGGGGACATTATCCACATCATCTCCTCTGCCAACAGTTCACTTTCCGTTTTGTTCATAGGCACACATTCCTCAACCAGACCTCCCTCCGTCTCTCCCTCCTCCCTCCAAGTTACCCCCTCTTCAGAAAGGGTCTGGCCATGTTGCCCAGGTTGGCCTGGAACTTCTGGGCTCGAGCAATCTTCCTGACTCAGGCTCCCTGGGAGCTGGGACCACAGGCATGTGCCACTCTACCTAGGTCTCAACCCCCCTAACAGTGTACATCAAATTGAGATAATTACTCAAGACATGCTCAAGGCTATGTACTAGTAAGCACCGTGGGTGCCATTCTTGCCCGGTCCTCCTGGTCCTGTAGAGGAGGGCCTGTCAATTCCACCCTGCAGCACTGTCCGCTAAGTGTTGAAGCCAGGTTTGACACCGTGCAGTTCGACCATGCCAGCCACTCACCGGGGCCAAACCTCAAAGTTCCTCAGTGCATGCCAACCAGTGAAGAAATCAACCAGATGAACAAATTAATGGATTAAAAAAAAATTGCATCATTTAAGAAGGACAAAGAAAGTAACTCTGCCAAATTCACCTGTCATGATTTAGCATGGCAGAGTATGCAGGAAACTGAACAAATTCCTCATCTCAAGGCTTAAGAGAATATGAAAATGATTACTTTAAGTTCTAAAGTAGCCCTATCTTGGAACCCATTAAAAAACTTATTAGAATATAGAAGACTAAACTAATAAGTTGTACTCACTTCAGTTATAAACTGAAAGTAAGCTAGGCTTAACCAGAGGTAGCTCATAGAAGAATTCTCAGTTCTAGGAGAAAGAACACTTGGCCTTTTTTAAATTACAAAAATAATGTGGCGACTTTAGAAAGTTAAATTGAGAACATAAAGTTAAATTGCCCATAATCTTAACACCCACAGAAAGGCACAGCTATGTTTTTGAAAATAAAGATACCAGTACAGTGTGATATCTCAGTCATCAAACAGCTCCAGGCTCCAACTTTCCACTACTTGAACAGCAAAGTTCAAGAAAAATCTACTCAGAGTTCATAATTTTGCTTGATAGTCAAACCAAAAATCCAACTTGGAAAAACCTGTAAAGGCCAAGAGTGTTGAAACATTCGTCATTGTGCTTTTATTTGTACTTTATTTGTGTAAAATACCACAGCCATAGCTCCAAAGAAAGTTAGTGATACCACCAGTAAGCTAAAAGTGTGAAAACCATGATGGAGATAAAGAAATCATTGCAAAATTTATTAAATCCTGGAAAAAATGAATTTGTGTGATTTTTGGGCCCCAGAACTATTTGGTTTTCCATTATTTCTTATGGGAAAAATATGTTCAGTTCTCAAACTTTTTGGTGTTGAGCAGGAATTTGGAACAAATTGTGAGTCTGACAACCTAGAAGTCATTGTATTTTATCATTGCAAATTGTATAAGGACACATAAACTAGAATGTTGGTGGGGGCCATGAGAGCGTGGAGCCATAAAGCTGAAACTTTCTTTGCTTTAAGTGAGGTTCAGGAACAATCATTACTGTGACCTCCTAACTCCAGTCTGCTTGGGTGTGAACGTCCGGAACTTCACTTATTAATCAAGTGATCTTAGACAAGTTGCAAATTTTCACACCTTAGTTTCTCCCTGCAAATTGGGAATGATATAGCATCATATGACAACTAAGAAAAATGTGTAACACACTTAAAATAGTTAGCACTCCCCTATTGTAGTCCTGTCTTTACATTTTACAAAAATCTCACTAGTTTCCTAAGTGAACACGTTTCCTTGTTCATGTTTAAGTCAGTACAATTACTACAGTGAATATATGTATAACCTCAAGACTCAGCTTGATACTTTGGTTATTAGTTTAAAAAGGGAGGTTCTTAGCATCAGATGGCTTTGCCTGTTGAACTCTAGAAAGTCACCTTCATCCCCAAAGACTAGTGCATGCTAGGGAATAATGAATTAAGGGAATAAGCCAATTGCACACGGATATTTTAAAATCTCCGGAGAAATGTCTTCAGAGTTGCACAACCTCAGGAGAATCTCCCTTCACATCAAAGTGGACAGTACTGTGTGGCACTGGATGGAAATTTCTAGAGGCCAGGCCCTTCTGACACAGCTTCAGTGTGTCTATTTTAACACAAAGAGGTGATGATAGAGGATAATTCCTTTGCCCAAAGACACTGATGCAGAAACAGAGATTAAAGATAATTTTGATAACCCTAAAGTCTCTATTATTTGACTCCCATCCCAGAACAGTGAACCGAACACAGACAGTCCATGGTCTAAGTCCTGGTTCCCCTAGTGATTAGTGATGAGAACTAGGGAGTGCAACCCAACCTCTGTGTTTCCTCGGAGAAACTGAAATCTCTGTGCACCTCCGGGGTTACAATCACCCCAGACTCCCTATTGAGCCTTCCATGGTGTGATGTGCTAAGGCATTGAGTTCAATCCCCAGGACAAAAAAAAAAAAAAAAAAAATTAGTTTCTACAGGTACAAATAATATAAATGCATAGAACAAAGTCTGCAGATTAAATAGCCAGTAATAATTTTATGATAATTTTCTTATGAGTTGCTTATATGGAGGATCTATTCATATACTACTATCAAGCTAATTTAAGATATTTGGGGGGAAGGTAAAAGAGAAAATGAGAACCAGTCTAGGCTTATCTTTTATCAGCAGAAAAGTTTTATTTCTTTTAAAGGCAAACCACATCTAAGGGTTTAACTTACAGACACAAACCAAAGTGGCCATGAAAGCATTAGATACTGAGGTACAAGACATACGGTGGGGAAAATGCTTCTGGTCTGAAGCTCACATCAGCTCGGCGTGCAATAGCTGAGCTCCGGTAGTGCTTGGGTGTGGAGGAGGGAAGAGTGTGTCTGCAGAACAGAAAGACAGCTGTGTTTACATGTGCTGAAGCACTGCAGACTGCTTGGGCAGGTGCCTGCACACCAAAGGACAGAGGGGAGAACGGCCCGCCCCCTCCCTTGGGGCCTAGGCCGCTTTGCAAAGGGCCACGGCAGAGAAGCGGACTTCTCCTTGCTCACGCTCGGTGAACTCTCTGCAGACCTTGGCGGCATCCTAAAAAGGAGGGACATCATTAACACCCAAAGAGAAACAGCTCAAAGTGGACGTTTCAAAGGAAAGCACTCCTAAGGCCTATGCATGCTCTGAGAGTACCCTGATCAACTTTAAATCCCTCATGAACCCTGAAAGCCAGGAAGCTTAAGGCAAGGGAAAAATAAATCAGGTGTTGGAAAAGACCTTATCTGCCACAGGTTTGACTTTAGAAGCTCTGACTCTCTTCTGCTAAGTGGCTCTGGGCTTCTCTTGCCTTGTACCTGGCTTGGCAAAAAAATGAAACTATTGACCCTCTTTTCCTCAGGTCTAAATGAGACACAAAAATGATCTCCCTTCCACAAGGAGCATCAGAGAAAAGTTCTCCTAACTCAGAAACTCCTGGAGTAGAGACAAATTTCTTTCAAGTAAATATTTTATAAAACAGCCTTAATGTTTACCCGATATATTCCAGGCACAGACAAATGATGGATTCTTACAGGCTTATGGTGGAATACGTGTTACTACTTCCAGGACCTAGATTAGAAGGATTGGTAACAGAAAACTGATCCCAACGTATTTACCAAATTCAAATGCTTTGGAATTGTCAATACCCAATATTCTGCTTGTAAAAAGTCCAGTGGAAAGATTACACCACAAGCCACATTAAATCTAAGAACTTCCAAGATGAAAGAGAATACTGTATCATGCAGAATAGTTAAGGGAATTTCAGTTCCTAAACCATTGATTCAACAATGAGTTTAGCCCTTACAAAGTACCAACTACAATGGAGTTTTATTTCTGCTTTCAAACTACATTTAAAAACTGAAAGGGATTCAGATTTACTTCTACATCCTCTATCAGAATTTTTAACATACTAATATTCCAGAACCTCCTTCCCCAAAGTGACTTTTCTATAGTACACACAGTGTTGATGCTAATATTAAGGGTGTATCTTTAGAGAACAAGCCACCTCCTACACAGACAACTCTGCTTTGCTTCCTCTGTGGACAATGGGCAGTGACCTAATTCATTCAATTTCAGGATACATGGGGGTTAAATTTACATATTTTTCTCACCAGTTTAATAGTAATTGATTTAGGGTGTGCTTTAAACCATTTAAAATGTATTTAACCATCTATAAAGCCAATCTTAGTGTAAGAAGTTAAAATGATGGTTTAGATTCATTTAATTTTAAATGAGATTCCAATTAGAGAAGTTAGTTTTTATGTCTTTAAACAAGGTTTACCTTCTCCACAGCTCATGTTTTGGGTTCTACATAGGGACATTTTTATGGTATTAGTATAGATTTAGATAGGAGTCAGCATGTACCTTAAATGCTTAGACTAGTCTTTCCTGCAACTGGGTCCAACAATCAGAAATTCTGCCTCTGTTCCCTCCAATAAATATAGTTTGACTCTTATTCAAATCCCATCATTCAGTTTCTCTAGGTCCACTTCTCATATCACATTACTATTCCCGTATTCCTCTCGTATACTAAGAACTAGCTTTAATTGGTTTCAGATATGTAAGACTAGAGAAAGTGACCCTCTCTCCATAATTTGATCCATTAGCAACCTGAGGGTAACAGGTCTATTATGTCCCAAAGACAGATCTATTATAAAGCAAAGTCACATTGTACAGTGGCTAAGAGTACAAACTCTAGACTTAGGACCATGGTTCTGCCATTCATTCATTGTTATTGGAGTTTGTTTTTTGAGACAGGGTCTTGTGATATAACTCAGGCTGGCCTCAAACTTGCAATCATCCTGACTCAGCTTCCCAGGTGTGAGGATTAAAGGAATAGGCCACCACACCTGCTGGTTCTACCATTTAATTCACTAAACATGGCCATTACTTAGCCTCTCTGCCCCCATCTCCTCATCTAAGACAAGGACAGTGAGTCCTACCACACTACATTAAAAGGATCCAACAAAAGACAGAATTCACTTAGGACGTCGTGTAGCCCAGGAGTCAGCAAACTGCAGCCTGTGGGCCTGATCCAGCTTGTTGCCAGTTTTGTTAACAAGGCTACTGTGGGACACAGCTACACACATTCCTTTAGACACTGCCCACAGCTGCTCGGGAATAGCAGCAGCAGAAGTGAATCAGTATTCAATGAAGTGGCAATGAAGCCACAAGCCACCCAAAGCCCCAGATATTTTCTGTCTGGCTCTTTAGAGAACTCTGCACCCTCGATGTGCGCTACCAGGCACTCAAAGCACTCAAAAGATTAACTGTGATTACTGTAGTTATATCTTTATTGTACAGTATTTTGTATTTTATTATAAACAATTTTCCTTGACAACAGCAAACTGACTCCTAGAGACTCATTTTTAGGCTGAAAAGGGCTGGAGCAGAATTCCAACTCCTGTCAAGAATCAAGAGGTTTCTGTAGTCACCTGCACCAGGACAGTCACAGTGATCTGGGATTGCAGAGCTCCTGTCAGGAATGTTTTCAATTTGCTTCTCTAATACTAGATCACGTGGGAAGAAAAAACTAAATTCACCTGACACCCGAATCAGTAGTACGCTACCTATGAGACTGACCCAAATTCAACAGTCACAGAGGGTTAAGGCAGGCTCAGGGCGCTTTACTTGAGTCTTAAGTGATGATGTAATGGGACAGGAGGACAAGGGTCACCTTAATCCCACGAGGAAGCAAACAATGGTTTTTAGGCTGATTCTGACTATGGACTAAAGACAGCACACAAAACAGATTAGTCAGGGCTTCTTTGAAAGATCCTATTTAAAACCACTAGCTGTAAAACGAGATAGTAGAATTACTAAAACATCTTTAAACCCTAAAGATTGCTATCGACCCAGACAACTGAGGCTGGCAATGCTTTAGAGTGTTGGCATTTCAGACAATGTGGCTCAAGAGGCCTGGCGGCAGACTGAAAGCTGCATTTCCAACGTTACCTGCAGCAGGGAGTCCTCTGAACTGGTGCCATGGTTCACCGGAAAAGGCATTCGCCCATCTGGAACAAAGAAGCCAGGCGTGTCAATTTCCCCTGCCCATTTTCTGGCTATGGCACCTGCCCAACCCAGGGGGAGGTTCTGGATTGTTCTGAATACCACCACCACTCCCATAAAGGGAAGTCTGCTTAGGAAGCAACAGGCCACAGCGAGGTTCAAGAGCTCCTAGGTATCCAGCCCAGGCACTTCTAGTCTACAACGGAGGAGACCACATAATCCCAGTCTGCTACATTAGCAGAACGGATTGGGCCCCCATCTTTTGGGAAGGATCACAGAGCAAAAGTCAGATCCGATCTCTGGAGTACAGGAAAGAGGGAGCAAAGAGGAGCTCTTTGAGGTTTCATTTGCCCTTCAGTTACTCCCAACTGTCCCAAGTTTCCTCTGGCCCTGTGAGTCCACGGGTAGTGCTGAGACACACAGCTCCAGGTCTTTCTCCACTATGGATACTCCTTTTTGTTGCCATAAATCAGCTAATAAAAATCATTCTGAACGCTTTTTACACAAACAAGGTCATATTCAGGCACGCATCCTTTTGCCCTAAAAGTACTCCTTGTCTGAAAAGGATGATGCTAGGGGATGTGAAGGGGAGGTGGGAAAAGAAAAGTCTGAACACTGCTGGCTGAACTGGCACTGAGCTGATCCATCGTCCTCACTGGGTTGGGAATGAAGCCATTCATTTGGTATTGTCAGGTGCCTGAGGAGGGCACTCTGGGTATGATGAAGTGTACCCTGTTTGGGCTTCATAAACAATGATGTACCAAGTGCCATGAAGTCATCCACCAGTCCTATAAGAGAAACTAAGTCTGAAAGAATGCATGCAACTCTACTAGATTCCAAAAATGGGGCATTACATACCCAGTTCATAGAGGTGGCCGTCCACGTTGTTAAACAGAATAAAATGAAAGTTCACTTTGTCATCTACCTGAAGAGTCAATTTTTTTTAAAATAAGTATTAGAGAAGTTGGTCTTGTTAGAAGTAAATTCATAATTCAAGTGGAATGCCTATTTTTAAAAAATAATTATAGTTGATAGTTACATATTTCCTGCATACAAAGCTGGAATCTAAGCCCATTAGGTTAGAAATTCTGTAACTCTCAGTACAGCTCTGAGTATGACTTTTAAGTGGTTTTTACTGATGAAGAAACGCAGGCTTAGGGAGGTAAGTATCTCACTCGAGGCCAAGTCGAGGGCATGGCAGAGCCAATTGTAGTTATAAAGGCCCTGGCCTCTGATCTGAACTTAGGAGGCGACATGGAGGCTCTGTTCACAATTATGATATATAGTATTTGAACCTGCGAGAACTGGCCAGTCTTGCTGGTACATCTTACTCTCTAACAGCCCAGGAGCTCAATGACTAGGAGAGATGTTACTCTTAAAACTCATTTTAGTCTAGGCATAATACTACTGATTTGAAGTATGCAAAACTGTTTCGACTTCCAGTTTGATTTCTCAAGAGTCGTTTTGGGGAATAGAGGTAGTCAAAGCATTATTTGGGTAGATTCTGGCATTCACTGGCTGGAATGGATAACATTTGTCATTCGCTCTGTTTCAATAAAAGACTCCTGCAAACGTCTACAGAAGCATGGGTGGCTGGGACTTGCGTGCACATTTACCCGACACTGGCCTTCCTGGGCCACGGCGTCATGGGCTGCCTGGATGGCCTGCGGAAGAGAAGAAGGAATTAGCACAAAACTCCATGGAACCAATTTAACGCGCTGCTCGCCAAGATCTCTTACTACCTCATTCTTTTCAAAGCACTTTGCTCTGTCTTCAGGGGACATCTTCTCCGTTTCAGAAAGAAACTGTTTCAGGACTGAGCCGTCCTCTTTAAAAAGAAAACGCACATGTTAGTGCAGATAAAAACAATGCAGATGGACACATATTTATTGTCGCCTTAAGCCTTTCAATAGCTGGTCATGTGGAACAATCCAAATTTTTACTAAGGGCTCCAGGGAAGCCGACAAGCTGTCCCTTTCCTCCCAGCCTTTTTTCAACCACTCCCTGCTACCGCATTCAAGCCAGGCAGCCCCTCTATTAGGTGGGGTCCCTGCTCCTTCTCACCCCTGATCCCTCTGACCTCCTACTGTCTCTCAAATCTCTCAGCACTTTCTGACAGGACTCATCCATTTGAACATGTACTTGCTGAGATTTTAAAGCCGTGAAGGCAGGGGCTGCCTTGTCTACTGCTGTATCCATAGCACTTAATCACGTATCTACTCTATCCGGCATGCATTCTTATTACAGTTCTCCAACCGAGATTTTCATTTCAGAATAGAAAATTCAACCTTAGCGATTCAGTTATCCAGACAGACATTAACGTAAAGATCTGAGGTAGGAATGTGAGGACCCACACAGTCTGGCTTACAGATGACTGGCTGACTGTAGCTATTATAGCTATTAACAATATGCTATTGCTTGGGATGGAAAAGTCTTAGGAGACACTTGCACACCTATAGCAAGAGCAACCTTATTTTAAAGGACTTCAGTTTGAACTTTCCCCTCTAAATTTAACAAACTTGTTAAGTGGTGACCATTTCAGAATCTGGAGGGGCTGAGGATGCAGCTCAGTGGTAGCATCCTAGGTTCGGTCCCCATCATAGGAAAACAAAAATCTGCAAGGGACAGGAACCCTCTAAACTAGGAGGACGACTCCGAGTGGAACTGACTCTTGACATCAGTGTTACCATGGTTACAAATGCACAGTATCACCTGCCCTCAGAAACCCTGGACTCGAGGTCAAGTGAGACTTTACAGAAGAAACAGAAAGGATCAAGCTACAGCTTTGTAATACAGCTCAAACAAGTCAATATTCGAAAAAGCTTCTAGAAGATCTGGACACTTACAGCCAGACAAGCTATCTTCATTTCAAAAGTACACCTGGAGTCTTGCCCATACTTCCCTTATTAAAAATAAACAAACATAAAATGTAGATATTTTTTGCAGTGCTAGGGATGTAACCATACTAGGGAAGTGCCCTACCACTAAGCAAAATTCCCAACTCTAACACTACCCCTCTTTTTCTGTTGCCCAGGCTGGTATCGACCTCCTGGGCTCAAGTGATCCTCCTGCCTCAGCCTCTTAAGTACCTGGGACTACACACATGAGCCACCATGCCCAGCTCTACTTTTGATCCCTCTAAAGACAATAGTGTGAACCATTATTTGAAGTTATTCAACTCTCAGTGTCCCCCAGCCATTGCCTCCATCAGAAGTTAGCAATCTATCACCACCCTTTTTTGGCGGGGGGAGTTCTGGGGATCAAACTCAGGCCCTTGTGCTCACTAGGCAAGTGCTCTACCACTTGGGCTAAATCTCCAACCCCTGCAGCCTATTTTTATAAAGAAAGTTTTATTGGAACACAGCCACCTTCATTAGTTTACATCTTATCTATGGCTGACTTGAGCCACAAAGATAAAAGATCATGTGGCCCTCCAAGCCTAAAGATTTACTCTCTGGCCTTTTAAGAAAGTTTGCTGACCCTTGGCTGAAATTACACAAAAATGGCCATGTTACTTTAACATGTTTTATTCCTGTTCATTATGTCCTGACAATTTTAAGGACTCATCTTGTTGCCTTGCCTTCTCTACAGCATTCACTACAGGTGGGCCAAAGCCCTCAACCTGACCTTATTTAGCTGTATCTCAAGTCTGCTGCTCCACCTCCCTGCAGGAACTTCCTACCACCCGCCCTAAGCAGATCTGTTCCTCCCCTTGCCTACAAGACACAGAACCACTGAAGACAGGCACTAGCTGACATGGTGCCACATGCCTGTAATCCAAGCTACCCAGAAAGCTGAGGCAGGAAGTTCACAAGCTGGAGGACAGCCTGGAAATTTAGCAAGACCTTGTCTCAAGATAAAAAGGGGGGAGCAGCTTTGCTAGAGGCACAGCTTAGTCGTAGAGAGCCCCTACAGTTTGATCCCCAGGACTACAAAAAAAAAAAATAATAAAGCGAGCAAGATAAGTCTCAAATATTTTCTGGCTTAGTCACATCTCTAATTTTCCAGAATTGATGAGAACTGAATAGAAGCCTGTGAGAATCACTACACAAATCAGCCCTCAAGTGGTTTTTTCTCCTTCCCTTCAGCCCCAAGAAGCTGAGGAAACAGAAGGGTAGGTGTGGAGAGGCAGCTTAGCACTCGGCTCTCTATTCCAGCTGGAAACAGCCCAACCGTGCTTCTTGGAAGATGAGGTTTCCTCCCCTCAAAAGAAAGAAAAGTGAGAATTCACTCACGGATTATATCTGGATAAGCAGTGACCATGACAAAGCAAGTTTCAAAACGTTTTTTGTTTTGCTTTTATTTTGAAACAAGACCTCATTATATAGCTCAGGCTGGCCTAAACCTCCCAAGTGCCGAGATTACAAGTGTGTCCTACCACACCCAGCTCAAAAAAAAGTCAGGCAATGACCTTGCCGAACAGACCTAGGTTTCCAGGGTGAGGTTTAGTTTGCTGTGCTTTCTGAACTCCACGCTTCGAGTTGCAGTACAGGGGAAAAAATATCAAAAGCCACACATACCAAATTCTAGTTTGTCTTGGTTATTGGCCACTGCATGGATCAGTCCAATGGTACCACAGGAGTTGCCGATGGTTTGCTTCATGAAATACACTTTGGGACTCACTTCTTGTCCTTTCAGTTCTTCAATCTGCTTTTTCCTGAAGTTCTCATGCTGTGAATGGAAAAAATATTTGACATCTTCAAATGAAAATGCAGAGAACAGATGGCAGCACAGCGAATTCTAGCACCTAAATGGAAACCCGAGTGGGATGTGTAAGCGGGAACCTCGGTTCTGTCAAGATGCTGGCCACTGCCCAGATGATGGCCTGTCGGCCTCCCCACCCACGACGGCCAGTGGGGCTCTCAGAGGCTCTCAGACTCCACCCTAATGCTGCAGTGCAGTCCCTGCCTTGGACACTGCCCAAGGCTGTGTCTAGACACTCCTGCAACCTTCCAGTGTGGGATGGAGGGCACCATGAAGTTGAGATCCTGTCTCTATCTTCCTCCTTGAACACTGACAACTGTATTTCAAAGGCATCCTAAGCAAGCTTTGATCAATTTAATGCCCAATAATATCACTGGCTGATTCATATTTCACTATTCTTTAATGTGCTATTCTGTCCAAGTAGACAGCTCTTCAAAACTTGAAACAAGTTTTACCTGCTCAAAGGAGCAAGTGAAAGAAATAAACTATTTCTCCCCCCAACTGTAGAAAAGACAACTGGCTTAGGGTGCTGGGAGATAATTTTACAAAAACTTCTCACCCTATTAAGAAAATATGGTATTAGTTTGTCCTTCCCAGCTATACAGTTTAATCTGAGGACATTATCAGCCACAGAGGGAAGAGGATAGTCTGGTAAATGAATAGAACTTCCTGGAAGCATCTACTAGCTTCTTGTACAGTGATTCCATGAGCCTGACCTTTCACTAATGAGTTTAAAGACCCAAGAAATTGCAGTTTTGGTCAAAAGCAAATGTTAATGTTACAGAAATGCCAATTTCCCATAACCAGCAAAATTCAGACAGAACACCCAAAACTTATTTCCAATTCCAGTAGCCTTGCATTACTGTATGCGGAAATGAATCTGAGCTTGCTCTGTGGCATCAGCAGAGGAATAAGATCTCTTGTCCCACCGACCAACTTAAGCAGGAAGTTCTCGTTTCTGTCTACTAGATTCTTGAATTGTTACTCATTGTTGAGTTTTCACCTTTCTAGATAAAATTTCACAACAGGATAACACCTTCCTTTAGGATTGTTTGAGCTCTTAGAGACATTTCTGTAAAGATTTTGCCAATGCTTAAAATGAATGGTTTCAGAAGAGGTTCATTTAGGATTTCATAATATGTCCTTAGTCAAAATTAGATGCTTTCTAAAGTAGCATTGCCTTGTTCATGAAGTCAATCAATAAGCCTTGACTGTTTTTTAAATTTGCTTCAGTGTTTTGCCCAGTAGGCATTCTGCCTAGCAGAATAGGTGCTCAATAAATTGGACAGGTTGAACTGCAGCCAAAGACAAAACATAAGTCATTCACACTACAATGTTCTCTAAAAAGATCCACTTGAGCCAGCAAAAGGAGCTTTTAGAGGCGAACCTGCCTCCCAAAGGCCTTGCCTAAGTGCTGCTCAAAAGCTCTAAGTCATCATGGTTCCTCTAATGAAAAAGCTCGGCAAGATGCTCAGGTTGAAGACAGGACTGTCCGATGTTGTCATGGAAGCGAATTTGACTTGCAGTGATTTGCAACTTCAAGTAAAAGCTTTGGAAATAAAAGCATGTCGGTGGGATTTCTAAACAGCTGTAAATTTTTAACCTACGATATTTAACCCATCAGTAGGGGGAAGGCCCAGAACTTCTTATTTATCTTGGTTTAGGCTGAGGAGGCTTCTACAACACTTAGACTTAGGATGCTGTTCAGTTAACCTGTGTTTGCAGCGATGCCCCAGATGCTAATGCCCCAAATTTTGCTAAAGCCAGTTCCAACCACTCCCAAGTAACAGCAATGGAAGACACAGACTGCAAGACAAATATCCCAGCTATGTGTTTTATATTTGATGCCCAGTCTTGAGTTACACATATTCTTGTCCAGTTGTAGGAATAAAAACACCTGAAGAAAATGGAAAGGTATCTCCAAGACTGAGCTAATAGCAAGCTATTTTATTTAGGGACATGATCAGAGAGGCAAGAAGACACAGAAAGAGGTGGTAGGAGTATCTTGCAGGAAACTAGCACAAATGATTCAGCTTTAAAAGGCATATTCAACATTGTGCATGTTGCCAGGGTGGAAGGGTGGGGAGAATCTAAATCCACCAGGATCCCAGGCAGCCCAGGTGAATTAGAGAACCTCTCCTGTCCCCTCAGTTGTTTTATAGGTAGGTGAGCATTTGAGAAGCAGAGCTGACACGTTACAGCTCTTAAAGGAAAAATCACTAGCCATTCCCCACAGCAGAAGGCTCTGGAAAGCCTCGATTCAAGGGAACCCTCCAGCAGGTTGGATTATTTCCCTGGATAACTGGGATGATAGAATTGGAATAAATGGTCTTTTCAATTCTAAATTTAAGGCAATTCTGGACGGATGGGCGAGGAGGAGCCCAGTAGGTGGGTAACCACGAAAACTGAAGGCATCTCCCTCCCTGGGCGGTGCAGCCCTCAGCCCCGCACAGAAGAGGGGCAGGCGAGTCAGGTTTGGGCGCCCAGGCCAGACGGGGAAGGGAGTCCTCTATCCCTCACCGGAGTCTGGAAGCAGGGTCACAGACCTCTCCATCCAGGCCCCTCTCCCTACCTGAGCGGTGAGGGGAAACAGCAGCAGCAGCGCGCAGGCCGGCGCTGGCACCGAGCCCAGAGCGTCGTCCTCCAGCCCCAGCACGTCGGCGAAGCGCCACTGGCTGGCGACCCCCAGCCGGGACAGCACCTGCGGAGAAGGGACGAGGCGGCCAGGCACAAGGGGCGGGGCCTGCACGCGCCCTCCGCGCCCCCACCCGAGCCCGCGAGGCCCCCGCCCCACCCCCGCGGCCGGCGCAATGACACAGCACAAAGCGCGGCCCACACGTGGCGCCCGCGAAGCAGATGCCGGAGTCCGCGAGGCGCGCCACGCCCTCGGGGCTCTGTGCGGCGCTCGCTCCTTCCTCCCCGGGCGCGTCCTCCTCCACCGCCTGGACCAGGTCCTCGGCGGCAGGCCCGAGGCAGGGGGACAGCCAGCGCCCATGGCGCGCAGGGCGCGACTCGGTGGGCGCAGCCGACGCTCCCGGGGGAGAGTGATGGAGGCTACGCGAGACGCCACTCACTTTGTTCAGCATCTACAAGGCAAATGCAAAAGCATAAACAAAAACCAGTCGGCGATACAGCTACCGGATGAGGACTGACCCTCCGCCTTCCGCTCCCCGGCTACGGTGCACCCGCTCACCTCGGGGTTGATCTCCATCGGCTTGAGCTGCATCTTCGCGACCCGTAGGAGAAGCCACAGCCCCAGTGAAGAAAAACAGCGAGCGGAGCCGCCCAGGCTGCGGCTTTAAAGCGCCGGCCTGATGCACTGTGGATGCCTGCGCGGGGGGAGCAGGGGCAAAACCAAGCGAGGGGTACCGGCCAGTCACAGGCAGATGGGTACGAACACCCCCATGCGCAACGCAGAGTGGAACAGCCGAGCCCCCAAACCTTGCAGTCTCACTCGCTGGTGAGATAATCCGGTGGTTGTGGAGATGGATTTTGCTGGTGGGTGTTCCTTGGGTGTGTGGAGCCGTCTCTTTGATGGAGTCTTTAATTTTTAGCGAAATTTCTGGAAACCCACGCTCTCTTCCATCTCAAGCACTGAAAAGCTCGGGGTCTCTGAAGCATTTAAGAAAAAGCATAAATTCAACAGGTATATATTTAATATAAATACGTCTCCCAAATCTCGCAGCAGTTTGCACTTAACCTTAAAGATTCCGTCCTCCATGTTACATCAAACCAGTATCGAGGTTCGTCGGTAATTGATTGCCTAGAATAAAGCCCAACCTGATGTATAACAGATATTGCATTAATATTGCTGACGCAATGTGACTCCGGGGGAAGAATTGGTTGGTCTTTTAGGGAAGAGGCAGATACCTGCGGGATGTGGCTGTAATACAAGACCGAGGAGGCAGGGGCTCGGAGACTTTAGGAAGCAGACTCAGTGAAAAGAGGGGTGTGCTTTTGAGAGGAGAGGCTGTGGAAGGAAAATCAGTATTCAAAGATCAGGAGGCTTTGAATAAAATTCTGGGTTCACAGGGCACTAAAAAAGCCCTGTTAAACACTCTGATGGTCCCTGTATATTAAAAAGATGGAGAGAAAAAGCATATGTTGAACAAATAAAGAGGGACCAAATCTATAAGAATTGTGCCAAGCAAGCTAAAACAGAATGAAGTGGGGCCTGCAGAAATACTAAGGAAGCAGAACAGCTGGGTATTTAATCGATATGCCCAGAGCAAAATAATGATGACGAACAGTCCTGTTGTTTAGGAGGTCCAGGGTGAGTGGGTGGCAGAGAGAAGGGAGGGAATCTGCATTGTTTAAAGTCACTGCCTGTTCCGTGAATCTTACGTGTGTCATCTCATTGAATGCATACAGGATCCAATGAAGAGGTTCTGTTAGCGCAGTTTTGCAAATCAAAATCAGAGGCTCGTGAAGGTCACAACTGAAAAACAAAGCTGGGAAAGCTGGGAAATAAACTCTGGTAAACTGGACTTTCAGAGCCACTTCTCTACCCAAGATCTGCAAACATTCTATGTCTGGGTTTTTCTTCCATGCCCTCCCTCCAAGAAAGAATTACCTTCACACACAAAATGAGAGGGAAGAAAGCATTAACAAGAATTTAATGGGTGAATTTCATGTTGTTAGAATTTTACCTCAATAAAGCTTCAAAGAAGATACAAGACAGGTGACCAGATAGCTTAAGAGCACCTGGTTACCTGTAGTGGATCCTTGCCTGTCGACAGAGACAATTACATTCACAATTTACTTCATTCATTCATTCAACAAATATTGATTCAACATCTCTTCTGCTGGGCACTGAGTTTGGAATTGGGGATGCAAAGGTGAAAATAAGCAGTAAGTAAGCATAGAAATGTTCCTCATGAAGCTTTTATTAGTAATAAGAGTCCTGTGAAAGGGAGCAGCAATTAGGAGTGCTTCACTCAATGGATCAGAAAGGTCTTCCTGACAGACCTAAAGGATGTCATATTTATACTGTGGCTATTGCCAAAATAACTACCAAGAGCAGTCATGAAGTCACTACCAAAAATCTTTATTGACGATATAGGTATTTCATATACATATTCATTCGTTATATATAAATGTATACATATTCCTATATATGTATATTTAGCCTGTTATGTGTCAGGAAGCATCAGAACAGTGAATAAAAGAATTCCCTGGTTGTAAGAAGATGCCAGGACACAAATAAACCTTATTCCTCTCTTTAAAAAAAAAAAAAAAAAGGTATGGTGAGTGGAAATGTGCTGTTGAAATTACAGACCAGGCAGTTTTCTATCAGTCATTAGCTAAATTTTGGTAATCATAATTTGTGACTCTTAGAAAAATAGGCTGGAACCATTTGGAATAAGTTATGCCAGCTGATACTTACCTTCCTTCCTTTTGGGGTTACTAGCCGGGGGGACAGGCAGAACCCTGATCTTGTAATTCCTCATGCTGCCAGCATTGGTGTTGGTGGGTGTTACAACCGAAGTGGTTTGATAGCTTATTTAATTAATTATCCCTTTTAAAAAGTCGAGTTTTCTAAATAGAGTTACACAACCTTTAGCCACCCAGCAATTGTTTTAACCCTGTCCTGTGCCATTTTATTAGATCAGAGAGACAGAGCATGTGCAGGCCACTGAGAATTAATTATCTTAATGTCAGAACTATGAAATTTACAAAAATAAATTAAAAATAAAGTGATTAAATTTGGTAGGGAGTTCTGGAGATGGTCATACAACTCTGAATATACTCAAATACTTTAAGTAGGTTAATGTATCTCAATAAAGCTATTAAAAATCTAATAGGGGTAGATGTGAAGCTCCGATGTCAATTAGAGTTAACCTTTATTTAACGCTTTTCTTCCTACAGTTATAAAAGCATGTTATGAAAAAGTCTCGAGTGAAAAGAAATCACAACATGTCATTATAACTGTTTAAAATTAAATACTGCATATAAAGATCAGAAGGAAAAACATTTTTGAAAAATCAATTAGTTGGGGATTTAGCTCAAGTAGTAGAGCTCTTGCCTAGGAAGCAAAGGCCTTAGTTCAGTCCCCAGCACCCTGCCAAAATCAATTAAACATGTACTAAAGAGGTATAGTATCTGGCTTTGTGAGCTGTATGTAAGAAAAGGATTCAAATGTTTCAGAAGTGTCATAGTTTGAATATAAAACTGATACAATCTTCACCTCTACCAAGAGTGAGACATTAATTTAATTTTAATCATTGTGGGTTGCTAGAGAAGTAGAAGTCAGAGGAAAATATTAGTTGAATTGCCATCTTAACCATAGTAAGTCTCCATGGCTGTAAATAAAGACTGTCCTTCATTTATCCAGACCTTTTTTACTTTTACTTGTTTATTTTTAAATCAAGACATAAAAATTGTACATATTTACTGGGTAATATGTGATGTTTCCATACATGCGTATGTTGTATAATGTTCAAATCTTAAACAGTTAACATTTCTTTGTGGTGAAAACATTCAAAAATCTTTCTTCTAGCTTTTTTTTTAAAATGTACAGTATATATTAAAAAAAAGTGCCATATATTATCATCATAATCTAGCATGCCAGAGCTAGCACGCCAGAGCTTACGTCTCTTCTCTCACCCCACCTTACTGCCAGCGACCAACTTCCGCACACTGTCCTCCCCCTTCCTCCCCCAGGCCCTTAGGAACCACTATTCTGCTCTCAAATTCTATGAGACCAGCTATTTTTAGAGTGCACATATGAGTAAGGTCAAATGACATCTGTCTTTTTGTGCCTGACTTATTTCACTTAACATAAAATTCTCCAGTTCATTCTGTGTTCTTAGAAATGACAGATTATCGTGTATTTTATGGCTAAACAGTAGTTATATGCCATATTTTCTCTATCCCATCATCAGATGATAGAAGCTTAGGTTGTTTCTGTTCCTTGACTATGAAGAATAAATAGAAATTAAATGTGGGAGTGCAGATGTTTCTTTGATATACTGATTCCATTTCCTCTGGATATATACTCAGTAATGAGGTTTCTGGATCCTATGATAGTTCTATTTTTAATTTTTTGAGGAATTGCTATATTGTTTTCCATAGTGACTGTACCAGTTTACATTCTCACCCTCAGAATGTGAGGGTTCCTTTTCCTCCACATCCTTGCCAGCACTTGTTAACCTTCATCTGTTTGATAATAGCCATCCTAACTGGAGTGATACCTCACTGTAGTTTTGATTTGCATTTTCCTGATGATTAGTGATATTGAACACTTTTCCAAGTACCTGTTTGTGATTTGTATGTGTCCTTTGAGAAATATGTATTTATGTTTATTTCCCATTTTTAAATCAGATTGTTTGTTTGCTGTGAAGTTGAGTTCCTTATATAATCTAGAGATTAACCTCTTATCAGATGTATTGTAAGTATGTTGTCCCATTCTGTAGGTTGTCTCTTCATACTGTCTATTGTTTCCTTTGCTGTGTATCAGTTTTTTTTAACATCATTCCACTTGTTTGTCTTTGCTTTTGTTTCCTGTGCTTTCAAGTTCTTGTCGACAAGATTCTTGCCTGTCCCAACATCCCAAAGCATTTCTTCTGTATTTTCTTTTAGTGGTTTCATAGTTCCACTATGGTCTTACATCTTCTCAGTCTTTAATCCATTCGGTTCTTCTTCACGTGAATATCTAGTTTTCCTAGTCCACCACCATTTGTTGAAGAGACTGTCCTTCTCCCAGTGTGTGCTCCTAGTACCTGTGTTAGTCAGCTTTTTGGAACTGTAACAGTCACCTGAGATAAATCAACCTGAAGAAAGAAAAGATTTATTTTGGCCCACAGTGAGGTTCAACACGTGAACAGTCCGTATTCTTGCCCTGGGCCTGTGGCAGCACAGTACCTCATAGCAGGAGCTTGTGACACAAGAGGCCTGCTTGTCTCACACTGGGCATCAAAAAGGGTGAAAGGGCCTAGGGTCCCAATAGTCCCTCCAGAGGAAGGCCCCCAATCACTGTAAAACCACCTACTAAGCTCCACCTTTTAAAGGCTCCACTACCTCCAGTGGTACTACAGGCCGGCAATCAAGTCTTTAACATCTGAGTCTTGGGGGGACAGTTTCCCAAACCAGAACCATACCTTTGTCAAGAACCAGTTGACTGTAAATATTTGTGTTTCTTTCTAGGTTCTCTATTCTGTTGTTTTGGTCTATGTATCTGGTTTTTTTTAATACCATGCTGTTTTGATTACAATAGCTTTGTAGTATATTTTGAAGTCAGATTTTGAACATTGCTTTGACTATTTGAGGCTTGTTATGGTTTCCTATGAATTTTAGGATTTTTTTTCTGGCTTTGTAAAGAATGTCATTGGTATTTTGATAGGGATCACATTAAGTCTGTAGATTTCTTTAGGTAGTGTGGACATTTTAACAATATTGATATTTTTAATCCGTAAACATGGGGTATCTTGTCATTTCTTTGTGTCCTTAACTTCTTTCATCAGTGTAACAATATGCAATGTGTATTTTCCATTGTAGAGATCTTTCACCTCTTTAGTTAAATTTTTGATCAGGAATTTTTTGTGGTTATTACAAATGATATTTCTTAATCTCTTTCATTATTGGTGTATAGCAATGCTATTGATTTTTGGATGTCGATTTTATATCTGCAACTTTGCTGAATTTATTTATTGGTACTAGGAGTTTTCAGATGATTCTTTTGGGTTTTCTATATATAACATCATGTTATCTGCAAACAGTGATAATTTGAGGTTTTCCTTTCCAACTTGGATAGGTTTTTTTTGTTGTTGTTCTTTTTTTTTCCCCCTGTTGTCTAGTTGCTTTGGCTAAGACTTCCAGCATTATTTTACACAGAAGTGATAAAAGTAGGCACCCTTATCTTGGCTCAGACATTGGAAAGATTTAACTTTTCCACAATTTAGTGCGATGTTAACGATGGGCTTGTTGTATATGGCATTTAGTATGTTAAAAATGTTCCTTCTGTACCTAATTTGTTCAGTTTTTCTCATGAAGGGATGTCGAATTATTTTTTTAAGAGTGTGTGTGTGTGTGTGTGTGTGTGTGTGTGTGTGTGTGTGTTCCTTAGGTTTGAACCCAAGGCCTTGCGCATGACAGGCAAGCTCTCTACGATTAAGCTACACCCTCAGCCCAAGATGTTGAATTTTATCAAATGCTTTTTCTGTGTTTGCTAAGATGAGTGTATGGTTTTTGTTCTTATTTCTGTTGAGGTGATGTATCGTGTTTATTCATTTATATGTGTTGAAACATCCTTATATCCCTTTTGATGAATCCCACTTAATTGTGGTGAACAATCTTTTAAACGTACTGTTGGGTTTGGCTTGCTGTATTTCGTTGAGGATTTTTCTGTGTTCATCTTTGTTTGTGTCCTTGTCTGGTTTTTGTATGAAGGTAACTCTGGCCTCATAGAACAAATTGGGGAAACTTCTCCCTTGAATTGTTTGGAATAAATTGAGAAGAATTGGTATCAGTTTTTCTTTAAATATTTGGCAGACTGCAGCAGTGAGCTGCTATGGTTTGGATATTGTTTAGGCAGCCCCAGGGGGCCACTGTGCTTGAAAGCTTGGTCTGCAGAGTGGTAGTTTTAGGAGGTGGGACAACCTATGAGGGATAGATTAGTGTCAGAGGTCACTGGGGGTGTGATACGTTTTTGTGTGAACTCTTGATAATTTTTGTTTGATCTCTTTGCTGGGTCTTGTGAGAGGGTGGAACAAAGAAAAGCCTGGCCCTTCCCATCCTCTGCTGGTTCAAAGTATAATCTCTTGCTAGCTCCCATTCATGCTCCTCCCATTGCATCTATGTCACAAGGTGATGCAGCCCAGGACCCCCTCACCACAGAGACTGCATGTGCCACTTTGGACTTTGAATCTCCAAAACCGTGAGCTAAATCAACCTCTTTTTCTTCACTCCATGTGCCTCCGTTAAGCATTTCATTGTAGTAACACAATACTGTACTGAAAGATACAGAAGCCATCTAGTTCTAGGCTTTTCCTTGATGGGAGACTTTTAGTTACTCATTTGATTTTGTTATTCATTATTTGTATATTCAGATTT
Source organism: Hystrix cristata (assembly GCA_004026905.1). NCBI lineage: Eukaryota > Metazoa > Chordata > Mammalia > Rodentia > Hystricidae > Hystrix > Hystrix cristata. The sequence goes on from PVJO010003539.1 coordinate 21,100, forward strand.
TCTATTTATTTTTTGGCTCAATGTTGATAAGGTATAAGTGTCAAGCATTTGCTCTAGATTATCAAATTTATTGGCATGTAATTGTTTATAATAGTGTCTAATAATGTATTGTTTTTCTGTGGTGTCAGTTGAGTTGTTATGTTCCCTTGTTCATCTCTGATTATATTTGAATCTGCTCTCTTTATTTTTTCTTAGTCTAGGTAAGAGTTTGTCAACTTTGTTTACCTTTTCAAAAAACTAGCTCTTTTGTTGATTTTTTTGAGTCACTTTTGTTTGTTTCTGCTCTGATCTTTGTTATTTTTTTTCCAATTGTGGGTTTGGTTTATTCTTATTTCCTAATCCCTTAAAGTACAATGATAATATTTATTCAACATCTTTCTGCTTTTTTGATGTAGGCATTGATTGCTATTAACGTTCCTCTTAGTATTGCTTTTGCTGTATCCCATAGGTTTTGGTATGTTGTGTTTCCAATATAATTTGTTTTGAGAAATTCCATAATTTCCTTCTTAATTTCTTCATTAATCCTCCAGTCACTTAGGAGTATGTTGCCTAATTTTCAGTTACTTGTATAATTCTGAACGTTTTTCTTGTTAATTGATTTCTAGTTTATTGCATTGAGGTTAGAAAAGACACTTGATGTGCTTTCACTTTTTAAAAATGTGTTGAGATTTGTTTTGTGGTCTAGCGTGTGATCTGTGCTGGAGGCTGCCCGTGTGTTGGTGAGACATGAATGTGTGTTCTGCAGCTGTTGGAGGGAATGTTCTGTAGATGTCTGTAGGTGCACTTGGTTTGGGGTGCAGTTTAACTCTGATGTTTCTTTGTTTATTTTATGCCTGGATGATCTGTCCAGCTCATGAGAGTGAGGTGTTAAAGTACCCTGCTAGTACTGTTTTGGAGTCCACCTCTCTCTAGGATTGTTAACATTTGCTGTATATGTTCATGTGCCCTCATATTAAGCATATATGTATTTATTATCATTATTTTCTCTTGCTAGTTAATCTCTTTATAATTTTATAGTGACCCTCTATCTGTTTGCATTACTTTTGATTTAAAATCTACTTTATGTGGTATAAGTATGTCTATTCCTGTTGTGTTTTAGATTCCATCTGCTCAGAGTAGCTTTTTCTAACCCTTCACTTTCAATCTGTAGGTGTCTGTAGAGGTGAAATGAGTTCCTGGGGAGAGGTGCTGGGAATCGAACTCAGGGCCTTGTGCTTGCTAGGCAAGTGCTGTACCACTGAGCTAACTCTCCAACGCCTCTCCTTCATTTTTAAAGAATAGCTTTGCTGGACCAGGCGCGGTGGCACACACTTGTAATCCCAGCACTCAGGAGACCTACCACAAGTTCAAAGCCAGCCTGGGCTACATAGTGAGTTCAAGACCAGCCTGAACTACATAGTGGGACCCTGTCTCAAAAAAAGATAGCTTTGTAATTTTTGGTTAGCAGTTTCTTGATTAGCAGTTTGTTTGCTGCAGCACCATGAATATCTCATCCAGTCTCTCTTGGCCTAAAGGTTTCTGTTAAGAAGTCTGCTGTCAGGTAAATTGGAACACTCTTCTGTGTTGTTTCTTTTCTTCTGCTGATTTCAGAATCTTCTCTTTGTCTTAAATCTTTGAGAGCTTGATTATAATATGTCTTGGGTGGACTTGGTTGAACCAAATCTGACCAGTGACCTTTGACCTTACTATATCTGCAAACTTATCCTTCTCTACGTTTAGGATGTTTTTGATACAATCTCTTTCAGTACACTTTCTACCCTTTTGGCATTGTCACTTTTGAACCCCAGCGACCTTTATATTTGCTTCCAATGTTTTCCTAAAGTTTCTGTAAGCTTTTTAAATTCTGCTTTCTTCTTTTTTTCTCCCCTGCATTTTATCCAAATAACCTATTTTTGAGCTTTTTGATCTTTCTTCTTTTTTATATACTGTTATTGATGTTTTGTAATGTGGCTTTTATTTCATTTACTGCACTTCTCAGTATTTTTAAAAAATTCTCCCTCTGTTAAGTATCTCTGATAGAGTATTGAATTATTTCTCTGTGTTTTCTTGAATATCATTGAATTTCCTCAGTATCATTGAGTTTCCTGTACTGTGGCTATTTGAGCACTAGATGGCTCCCTAAATCTAGGTTTGCCATGTGTCTGCTGTTGCTGTGTTGTCACTATTTTAGCACTAGAGAGTGTCCCAAGCCCAAGTTTGTTTCAAATTTGCAGTTGGTATGTTATTCAGAATGCACTATGGAACTGTCTAAAACAATTATTCCATATCACAAGCCTCCACCTGGGTTCAGTGCAGACCTGGATGCCTCATCCACAGTTGCTGGTTTGTTATTAGGCACCACAGGATTCTCCCTAGTACTGTGCTCACCATGGAAGGTCAGACCAAGGCTCTAAAACAACTCTTGTCTACTTTTTTCTTCCTTCTCCATGTGGACAATGACTCTCCATTTTGTGTTGCCTGAAGTTGGGCAAATTACATAATTACATAATGGGCAGTCATAATGGCCACCAGTACTACAATACTGGGTCATACCCAGAGTCCACAGCATCCCAAGACCAGCCATACAAAGACAGGACTAAAGCCCACATTGCTATATCCTGCCTATTGCTTTGGTGTTATTCGTGACCTAAATCCACTGCAGCTGGTTGGAGGTAATGCTGACTAGAATACAAATTGCGTCCTACCAAGGCCTCAGGTCTCCAACTGGTGCTGAAGTGGGTCTAGAGGCTCCCTCTGTAAGCACTGGCCCAACAACAGGGGTCACTGAGATCTTTCTGGCATTGGATTTTACCAGCCGAGCACTGAACTCCAGCACTGTCCTATACTCACTTCCCCATCACATTCTCTTAATATCCCTCTCTGCACTGTGCTATCCAATGTTCGTGGATGGGTTGTAGATGCAGTCTCTTGGTCACGAGGATGTGACTAGCTAAAGATTCTGTCCTTGCACACCATCCTGGGGGCATGAGCTGTGTGGCTGTTTCCAGGACTCAGTTTCACTGTGGCAGGCATGGCACTGTGTTCCAAGCCCAAGACATGTACTTAAGTCCTTCTCCCTCAAGATACTAGGCGCCATGATCACTTACTTGATTTCCCTTGATTTGTGAAGATAGTTTCATTAAATTAATGTTTGTATAAGGAGATGAATCACTAGAGAGTCTTATTTCCCTTCCTTTTTGCTCTGCCTTTCTGTTTAGATTTTTAAAAATTCTTTCAGTAATATTTTGTAGTTTTCACATCCTTTGTTAAATTTATTTTTAAGTATTTTATGGCTATGGATGTCATTGTGAAACTGTTTTCTTTAATTCTCAGATTGTTCATAGTACATAGAAATGTTTTAGTATTTCTGCATCCTACCTAAAAGTCATTTTTAGTTCTAGTTTGTAAATCCAAAGTAGCACCTCCAACATGCTAAGCATATATTCTTCTAGCCCTGAGCTATGTCCCCAGTCAGTTTATTTTAACTCTTGTTTTCCCTTGTTGCCATCTTCAGAAAGATCACTCTGTGCCTCATAGTGAAGTATCAGTCAATGTCGATCAAAGTTTATTCTCACATACCTAGAGCCTCTAAGGCTTCCATGCTTTAATGTGGACTTGTGTTTGGTTTGGGGAGTGTATTCCAAATTTGGGGAATTTTCAAATCTGCCTTGAATTTTGTTTCCCCAGTCCTCCTCAGGTCTCTCCTACATATGGGCAGGTGCCAGGTGCCCAGACATTCAAAAGGAGGGCTTGTCTAAGTCCCCAATGCCAGTCGTTTCCAGGAACTTCCTTTTAGATGGTCCTCTAGTCACTGCCTGCCTACCTGAGACTGCAGGCCCAGTCTTTTCCAAGCCAAAGGCTTTTCCTGTTCACTGGGCACAGATTTCCTGCCCTCCACTTCAGAACAAGTCCCATCTTGTTTTCTGCTGTTTTTCAAGGCCAGTTCCACCCTTGTCAAAGGACTGTGGAGACCAAGATGGGGTAGGGAGTTGGGAGTATCCTTGAGATTGAATACAAATGAATGTCACAGATACTATTGCTCTACCCAGAACCCAGCAGTGTGAGTGTAGGAGTGTGTGTGTGTGTGTTTGTGTGTATATGCATTCCTTGTTTTTGCCTTCATTTGAAATTTAAAACCCTAAAATTATTGCTGGCCATTTAGGTTCATATGCTCAGGTTCAATTGCTCATGCCTGACCAAATTAAAGGATGCCATTCTTTCTGGTAAAAAGGAAAAAGGATTTCTTCAAAGCCAGCTTTGAGGGGCTGGAGGGGCCTCATCAGTGACGTCATCGTCTCACTGAGTGAAGGTATGTTAGGGTCAGTGCAGGGCAGGGAACGCAGTGAGACACAGATATGCTCAGGCTTGTTCCACCTTCTCGTGGTCTTGAACCTCTCTCTTCCCCCAGTACAGGTAGCACAGTGGGGGCTTGGAAACCACTCCCTTCCACCCACTTGAGTTTGGGCAGCACCTCAGGGTCAGTCCTCCTTCCACTGTTCTAACAGAGGTAGAAAATAAAATAATAAAGACCCAGGAAGTCTCCAAAGCTCTGGGCAAGAGTACATGTGTGTTATATTTCCCGGTCTGACCTTTAGTAACCTTTTCTCTGCTTGAACCTTATTAAAGGTTCCTAAATATGGACTACATCTCACACATGTGATTTAATCAGAGCGAATTCTGGTACATGCATGTTTGTTGAAACCCCCTGAGATGACTCAGCACCCTGCCAGTCATTCCTGGCGATCTTACCCCAGAGGCCCACAGAGAGACACCTGCACTGGGTACACAGCCTTTAAATTTTGAAAGCCGGATTTATCTCTGTGCTGTATGTGTTTTGCTTTCTGTCATCCTGGCACCACTTTTCTGTTCATGCCACATTTTGTTCAACATGGACCTTCCTTGAACAAACCTTCCAGTGATCTTCAATAAATGTAGCTGCTTTACATTTGCCATTGGATGTATGTTCACGATTCTTAGCTCACTGTACACAAGAATCTATCTGTCTGAATCTGTCTGCTGGGTCTATCCCACAGCATCACTTCACTGTGAAAAATGAAACTGGGCTTTGACATCCTGGTACCAGCATCTGCATATTCTGTCCATTCATCTGCACTGAGAAGAGATGAGGGTGGCAGTTTATGCCCCAGGCTTGCGTTAGTTTGGAGAAGCCACTTGTCTCTAAAGGAAAAAAAATCTAATTTTTAAAGTTGCACTTTGCTATACTGGTTAAAAAATGAAACTTTTGATGCCAGGCATGGTGGCACACACGTGTAATCCCAGCCCTTGGGAGGCTGAGGCAGAAGGATTGCCAGGAGTTCAAGACCAGCCTGGACTACACAGTGAGACCTTGTCTCCAAAAAAAATTGGCAATTTTGTTCAATTTTATAATCATTTTTCAGAGAAATTTTTTTTTATTTCCTTCCTATGTACAGTTGGAAGGAAGTCCCACAATACTTCTTACATTCCAGGCACTGGGAATTCCAGTAACAGCCCTGAGAGAATAATAATGTAATAATACCAAAACTCAGGTGAACTCTGACGCTCCAAGTGAAAGCACATTGGATCTCCTAGAGTGACCCTCAGTCACCTGCATCCCACTCACCCACTCGCACTTTATCAAGGGCTCCTGCATACACACTACATACTGTGCATGTAATTAAGATCAAAGTTGATTCCGAGACAGACATGTGACTTGAGAGCCCGTGAGATGACACAGCACCCTGTCGGTCATTCCTAAAGACTCAGGGAGGGCCACCTGGGCTGAAGTGAGGATTCCTAAATCCCGAAACCCCAATTTATTGTGTGTAGTGTGCTGTGCTGTGCTGTCTGTGCAGTGTTTTTGCTTTCCTGTCATCCCAGCACCACTTTTTTGTTCATGCCACATTTCTGTTTGCATGGCCCTGACCCATGCAAAGTCCACGTGATTGTCAATAAATACAGCTGCTTTTCACTTGCCATTTGGACTGTGTGCTTGCAATTCTTTGCTCATTGTACAAAAGCTCCTGGCATTTGTCTGCTCAATTTATCACATGGTAACATGCATTCAAATATGGTACATGAGATATTTTTAGGTGAATCACAAACGTGTAGTAGTATTTGTCCTTTTTTGTGCATGTTTGCAGTACATAATGTTTAAATTCCTCGTGTGGAGCTGGTACATGTACATAACATATCTTAATTCTGTTTTTCATTTCCTTCTCTTCTCTCCTTCTCTCATCTCTTGATCCCCTCCCATTTCAAAAAGATGTATCTCCCTACTCCCTATTATCTTTTATTTTGCTCTTTATTTATACTTTAGATTTTTCATACAAGAGAAATCATGCAGTATTTAAACTTGAGGCCCTCAAGAGTTATCCATTTTCCTACAAATAACTCAAACTTATCTGTCTTTGTGGCAGAGTAATACTCCACTGTGTATAAATACCATTTTCTTTATCTTATTCATCTGTTAATGGATATATAGGCTGCTTCCAAGATCCACAATTATAAATTGTGCTGCTATGAACATGGGTATTCACGTACCACTGTAATATGATATCTTTAACTCTTTTGGGTCGATACCTAGAAGGGAAATAGCTGGGTCAAATGGAATTTCTGGTTTCAGCTTTCTGAGTAATCTTCACATTGATTTCCATAATGGTTGTGCCAGTTTACATTCCAAACCCTTGATAATAAAAGTTATATGTGTGTATAATTAGAACACTGTTTATGATTTCTCAGATATTAAATCTTTGGCTGCTCAAAATATACTAAGTAATTTTGGGGGGAGTTGCTGGGGATCAAACTAAATAAGTAATATTTTTGATCTTTGTGGATATGGCAAAAATTGTAGGAGTCATTCACAAGTCCTGATAGGATAACTCTGCTGTAAAGAAAAAGGATTCTTACTAGTCGAACAGGTAGAATGTGCAATTTTTTTAATTTTTAAAATTTTTTATGTGTAATGTGTTTATGAAGGCATGATGGTCAAGCTCTAAAGCAATGCTCTCCATATATTTCGAGGAGTATTTTGACCTGAAGTAAGAAGTGATTCAAGAAAAAAGGTGAAGGTCTGGGGATTTAGCTCAGTGGTTAGCGCATTTGCCTAGCAAGCACAGGGCCCTGAGTTCAATCCCCAGCGCCAAAAAAAAAAAAAAAAAGAAAAAAGGTGAAGAAAGACTATTGTCTTTTTCAGTTACGTAAACAACATCATGTGTTATCCCCACTGAATCTTCCTGTCAGCCTCTCATATTCATACTTCTAACTTGATTTTGCACGTAAGTAAACTGAGGCCTCAGAGAACCTATTAACTTGCCAAAGGTTACATGGCTACTAAGTGTCTACGTCAGGGTTTAAACCAGCTTTGTCTAATATCAAACCTCTGTATAGCCCAGTGTGGTGGTACATGCCTCTAATTCTAGCTACTTGGAAGGGTGAGGCAGGAGGATGCCAAGTTTAAAACCAGCCCAGGTAACTTAATGAGACTCCATCTCTAAGTGAAAAAGGAATACAGCTCAGTGGTAGAGTGCTCCTGGGTTCCATCTACAGTACTCCCTGCAAGCCTGTGTTCATCCAACTCTCCTGCCCTCCCCTCTGCCTCCTATCTGAGGCCCAGCACTACAGAATTAGCCATACCCACTAGAAAAACAGTTCAAGCTCTGCTTCAGAAATGAAACTACTTAAATGATTTCCACAGTGTCCAGGGGCACAGTGGGTCACACAACTCTCTGATAAGCATGACTCACCTTGAGATTTAAGAGTCTAGTTGAAATTTATAATTAGCATGACATTAATTATTGATGGAGTACTTCCTCAATATTTTTAAACTTGGCAATTCCTTAGTCAGTAATGCTTCTCCAGATATAAGGTTCTGACATCCAGATATTTTAAGTTTAAAAATAGCACAATAAAAGTGATACATAGTGCAAAGAAACTGCTGCGCTTAGTTTGCATGGTAAAGTCAATTTTCCTCCTCCTTCCTAAAAGCAGTTCATTAACTTAGTAGTCACAAGTGTATCTGGAGGAAGAACAAGATAAATGTGAGGGGAGAGAGTGCAAGTTCTGCTTGAATTTCACCTTCATATATTCATCCAACAAATAACTTTGAGTACCTACTATGTGCCAGATGCTGTGCTAGACCAGATTGGGAGTAGAGATGGAGCTGTTTGTATGTTTTCTTTTATAAGATTAGTATATGAGAAATATGACACACAGCAGTGTATGTGTGCACACGCACATGTACATCATTGTATTAGATGTCTAATTTTTGTCCTTACCTGGTTATTTGGCTTCAATGGTCTAAGAATATGAAGCAATTAAAACAACAACACACGCACATATGAACAAGTGAAAATAGGGGAGAAAATCATATTCAACCCATAAATCTGTTACCCTAAGGAATTTGCAGGGTGATTTCTTCATATATCCTGTTGGAAATAAGCCCCTAGACTCAATTTGTCAGTGCAGATAATGAAGCACTCAGACACCAAGAAATCTCCACAAGGCTTTTTCCTTTTCCAAAAGGGCACAAGCACACCATGAGGTAGCAGGCGCTCAGAACAAAGGAGAACTGGCCCTTTTATCCCTAATGCAGGAGAAGCAGCTGACATTTTTTCCCATTGGCTGGGTTGAAAGCTCACAATCTCTCTTGATTGGCTAATTTAAAGGGCTGAGAGGAGAGGACCAGAAGGGTTGCTAAGGGAGGGAAGAGCAAAAGGGGAGAGGGTGTGGGGAACAGAAGGTCTTTGGCTATTGATGAGCTATCTTGGTCTGCAGCTATGTTCCCAGAATTTAAACTGAGCAGTTGTTTCTCATAATTTAATGTGTTCGAGGGGCCGTCTGGAGAGGACCAGAGTCGAAGGAGGAGGCACTCCTGTTTATATCTTTCAATAGAAAAGACCTTGTTTCTTACAATCCCTTCCAGTACCTGACCATTTGAGTAGAAAACTCTCCCTAGGTTAGGCATTATTGTATTGGAAGCAGGTACCGAGGTGTTTTTTTGTTTGTTTGTTTGTCTTGTTTTTTTTAATTAGCTATTAAAGTTTTTCCAGCAGCCCCCACTGCTTGAAAACTGCCCTTGTCTCTAATGGGCCAAGAACATCTGTCAATACAGAGAAGTGAAAGCAAGGTGAATGGGTAGCACATTGTGTCTCAAGAAGGAAAAATAAAAAGAAATTCACATTATGTCTCAAAAAGCACTAGTTAGAAAAACAACTTGTATCTCAAAAATGAAAAAAAGGAGTTGATGCTTAATATAATTTCTGGAACTATGAACACTAAAAACAGAAGATTTTAGAATCAGCCCTTATATGGAAAGTGTAAAGGGTTAGGGATGTAGCTCAAGTGGTAGAGCATTTGCCTAGCAAGCACAAGGCCTTATTTTTCTCTTTAGGAAGGCACCTCACTGAGGTTAAAAGGAACCATTTGTCAGTTGGGATTTTCCTTTCTTCCCTCTCCTTTCCTTTCTTTCTTCTTCCCTTCCTTCCTCCTTTGCTTTGTTTACATTTCTCTTCATTTTTCTCTTTTCGAGTAGTCATTCGTGGGGCTGGGGAAGTAGCTCAGTGGTAGAGCACCTGCCTCGCATGTGCAAGGTCCTGGATTTACTCCTACACCAGAAAAATAAAAACTACTCATTTCCACTGAATCATTACCACTTTCATTAGCGCTTGTTTGTACGTTTGGTGGCTTAGACTGCCAGGATAATGCATGAAAAACAGCAAAAATGTTTGGTTTATGAATCTCTAAAGCTGACACATCATTAACTCTTGATTTCTAATCAAAGTATTTATTAGATACTTAGGATACCTTCGTCTCTAAGTGATCACATGAGTTTTACCTTAAATGCCTCTTTAGTACCTGAAAAGTTTCATTAGTGGGTTAGAAGTTATTTATATATTAAAGAACAAATTTTAAAAGATAGAAAGCAATTTACCAAGCAATAAAATGATATCCTGAGAAACTTATTGAAATGACTGAATACTTTTCAAAAAGGCATAAAAAGACTTTCACAATATTTTTATATCATATGTTCTAAAAAATCAGTTATGTACAACTATTGTGCTCCATGGATGTCAAGTTAAATGTCAGAAACCATATGCTTTGACAAAGCTTCTGAAGATTTCAGCTAACTAATGCTCTATACCCACTGGGGTAATGTATTTAAGAGGATATAAGACACTGATAGCTCCCATATCACAAAATGTAAGCATGAATACTCTGGAGAAATATGTCAATATGTACATAATTGATACATGAGCCATATTTATAAAAATGTAAGCCAGAAAGGAGCAGAAATCATCTTTAGAGTCTGGCTATACACACCTCATATTCTCAGATTTATGCCCCGCCAACTCAGCCAGAGAGGAGGAAAGCACTAAACAATTTTTAAATGATGATATTGAGAGGGAGATAAGTCAAACTCAATCCTCCTGAAAAGTTGCAGGTTATAGATTTGGGCTCATATTTATGAGACCTTGAAACAGCATTTAAATCTTCTTTTTGGAGGCAGGTGAACTATAGGCATGGAACTTGGTGATTTTTTAATAAAGAAATAAAATGTAACCTTTACAAAGAGATTTTAATGACCTCTGTGCTTGTGAAACCTGTTTGTTCTCTGGTATTTTCAATATCTCTGATGTTATCTTTTATTTATTTATTGGTTGGTTTGTTTTTACATAGCATGCCAAGCCGAAGAGCTCATAGCTAGGGCAAAATTCACATAGGTGATGAGAGGAGTATAAATATAGCATGGTAAGTGAAAGAAGGCAAACGTTTTTGTTTAAAATCTCCAATTTAAAACCATGAAATCAAGAGAACAAGAGTGTAACATGAACGTTAGGGTAAGAGGGAGGAAGTGAAATGTCCTAATTCAGGCTGCCTCTCAGCTCTTTCTGACTTCAGTGACATTTTATTCTAGAGATACCAAGTTCCTGAGTTTTGCTATTTTTGTATGTCCCACATTCTGTGAGTACAAAGCACAGAAGACACAAAATGTGGAAAGAGATGTGGATACCCCCTACATTTTCCAATGAGATTGGCGACGTTATCCCTCCCGAATGTCACTTTTCCCATATGTTAAATGTACTCACTTCACAAAGTGCTGCTGAGATAATGAAATTCATGCATGTCCAGCATTTAGCAAAAAGGAAAGAAGCCCTCCAGCATGGTGGTTATTCAGAATGGGAAGAACTAAAACCAGTATAGGTTGGCTTCATGCGACTGTCAAGGCCTAGGCTTGCTCTAGGTCAGCTCCTTCTTTTCTTGCTTGGTCTAGGAGATGGAGCTTGTTTCCTTGTCTTGCTTAAAGCAATCATCGCCAGCTGGGCATTTGGTACATGCCTATTATCCCAGAACTCTGGGAGGCTGAGGCAGGAGAGTCACAAGTTTAAGCCCAGCTTGGGCAATTTAGTGACTAAGTGGGACCCTGTCTTAAAAATAAAAACAAGGCTGGGAATGTAGCCCAGTGCAAAGGCCATGGCTTCAATCCATAGCACTGAAAAAAAGAAAGAAGGAAGGAAGCCACCTCCAAATCTGTCCTTGCTGCTCAGGCTTCCCATTCATATATCCCTTACAGCAGAAGCACCTTGAGCTTGGGAGTCCTCGGCTGCCTGCCCAGGAGAGATGTGCCTTTTGAGGTCTTGTGTTCCATCTGAAAAATATTTGCCATTGTTGTATTCTACTTCACAATAGAAACACATTGGTTGCGATATAAATTATTGCCCCTACGTTTCTTACCACATCTATGTCACTCTAGGCAGATGTGGGTTTAACTCCTGGAATGTGGTATAGGTTTCCCGGATACAAAAGAACTCAGGCTGAGGAACAGAGGCTGACTCCCAGCCCTTAGGATCTGTCGAGTTGGGAAGGATCAGGCAAGGTGGATCCTCTGTCCCAGGCAGGGATGCAGCCTGTGCGAGGACCTGGAGCCAGCATTGTACCTGGATGCTCTGGCTCTTGGGAGGCATTTCCTTGTTGTGGGCTGTCTTATGTCAGGTTCTGAAGAAGCAGAGTGGGAGCGAGGAATACAGGGAACCATGACATGTGGATAGATTACTTTCCAGGAATGGAAAGGCTTTTAAGGAAAGAAGAGAAGAAAATAAGATAGAGGAACAACCATACCAGGATGTGGTCTGGGCAGAGTCTAACCTTGGCCTGTTCTGCAGGGGAAGGGCTCTGGAGCACCAAGAAGCTGCAGAATTGCCTTTTTCTTTGGACAAAGAGAGCAGTGAGTCATTGCCCGTGGGGCCCAGTGGGCTGTTCGCATGCTCCAGCAGGCTGGCAGCTCCAGGGGGTGCAGCTTGGGAGATGGTCCTTGGATCCCTCAGTCTTGACCTCACGCTAACATCTCTGCTGTGAGGTGGGTGCCCCAGTCCGCTGTGATGCTGAGTGAGATCCAAACCAGGAGGAATCCAACAACCTAGAAATCCAAGGATACTGGTGCCAGATGAAGCCCTGGAAGCAAAGTCTTACCAGAGTCAAATACTGCTTCCTTAGAAGATGCATCGCCAGCACTCTCTGGATGCCAGTGACATCTCTCATCTCTCCTGCTAGATTGAACTTTTAATTCATTTCCTTCCTCTGCCCTCGTCTGCCCCCTGCAGTCTATTCTCAATATAGCAGCAAGAGCAAACACATGAAGTCAGATCGCGTCTGCCCTCCCATGCCGTCCCATAATATGCAGGGGAAATCCAGAGCACTCCCAATTATCCACAAGCCTCTGCATGTGCTTGCCTCTCTCCTCCATTACCTCTCTGATCTCATCTCCTCCCACTCTCGCCTAACAGCGCTCAGCCACCTTGGCTTCCTCAGTCAGGGCCTTTGCATGTACTGTTTCCTTTCCCTGGAGTGCTCTTCCCAAGGTAGCCTCGAGACTACCTCCTTCAGGTCTTGGCTCAAGGATCTCAGTACCAGTCACAGTTCAGTCAGGGAAGCAGAACCACTGTGAGCATTGTGGGATAAGGGGATTACTACAGGAATTAGATCTTACATACACGGGAGCAGCCAAGGAAGTGAAAGTCTGAAAGTTTTGTAGCATCAGAGAGGCACTAACCAGTTCTCCCAAAGCACAGGCATGAGAGAATAAAGGCAGATCTTGAATGGAAATCTGAGAAGCCAAGAATATTTGACCATTGGAGTGGACTGTGAAAGGGGAGTTATGGCAAGGTCTGTGGGAAACTGTTTCTTCCCATGGATTTTGTGGCCGAAGCTACGGTAAAGGGCCTGTTCCCATTCTTGGATATTCATCTAAACATATTTGGCTTCCAAATAAAAATGAGAAAAAAACCTGCTTCAACTTAACATGATGCATCAACTTCTCAAACAAATGAAAACACAAAATTCCACTGCATTCATATTAGAGTTATGTTCATTTTGCTTCTATTTGAGTTAAGTCCCTCTTTGATAGTCTGAGATTTAAATCCTAAGATTTAACTTCTATGAACACATTATGTTAGAGTGCAGAGAAATGGGACAGGAAAAAAACCGAAGGAATGGGTTATATATGCATAAATATATGCATATGAAAGTAAGGAAGAAATATTCATAAGTACAATGTCTTTGTTTCTGCCACAGATCATCACCATTGTTTGTATTTATGACTTTTTCCATCTGGTTCCCACTGGCCATAAGCATCAGCCGAGAGAAGAAACAGCCAAAAAAGAAGCTACAGGGACCTGACTCACTCACTCACACAAGTGCCTCCAGAACCTTCCAGAAGAGAGCCCTGGCCTCCACATGATGAGGGAGTCCTGGTGTACAGCACTGTGGCTTGGCAGGTCAGCCAACTCCCACAGCACGAAGAACATCTCACTTTGAATAGTTTAGTTTTTACTGGGGCTCAATAACAAACCAGAAACTATTTCTCCAAAGGAAAATAGGTATCCACAGGGAACGGCGTAACTTTGCTCCCATATCTGCGAGGTCTGAATTGAGGAGCCACCCAAGGCTTCACGCAGCATCCCTGTCTGTCCCAGGCACTTTGATCGCCACAAGATCTGTGTGGGATTTGGCCTTACAGTTCACGAGGCAGAGCAGCTTTCACAGCAACCTGGACCTGTTGCAGAGTTGTATCTTTCTATGTATCCCCCTTATAACAGGGAAGCTTTTGAATGTTAGATAAATGGGTCAAAGTAGCAATCTGAAATATTTATGTTTACTCTAACATTACAGGGCATTCTGCTTTTCTCTTGTTATTTAGAAGGGGCCATATACAGCAAATTTTCTTGACCTTGGAAGGGATATCTTGACATGGCCCAGACCTCTGGACTCTTAGAAATTTCACTGCAGCGGTAGGCTCCTAAATTTTGCTATTTTATAGCCTATTCTCTGGCCTCTGGATATCTTCCTAAAGTGCCTAGAGTGGATGCTACTTCCTGCTCACCCACAGGTCCAATCAGCATAAAATCCTATTCTTACAACCTCATTGCAAATTGGTAGAACTCCAAACCCCCATCACTTCCCTGATAGTCTCTACCCAAACTCCAGGTGCTAGAAACTGCACTTTTTAGCATTCTCTACAGATGGAGTGCAGGTCTCTGAATAGGTCCCTCAATATTTTTATTTGCTTCAGTATTGAATGGATAGTCCTTGCCTCCTCCTAGTAAATTTCTACTCTGCTTTCAAGATGAAGAGTCTCCCTGTGAAAGCTGTCCCTCTTTCCCCTGCACTGTGTTTCTGTTTTCTTTTTATTCCTTGATTGTGTGTTTCTCCACGAATTAGAATGACTGCTGATGTATCAGATCTCAATAGCGAAGTCTGCCTTACATCTCTTCCTTAGCATGATCTTGGTGTAGTGCCTCCATTGGTGCTTAATAAATGTCATCTGAATTACATTGTTCCTTTTGGTTCATTATCTCATGTTTCTATTCCTTTTCTCACAGAAAACTTGACCCTACAGTAATGTATTTTTATTCCTGGAAGTCTTTCATTGGTCATTCTAGTGTAATTTGCTGCAACAGTTATGCTTCCACACATGTTCTTAAATTAAGCTTTATTTTCATTTCCTGTGGCCTAAGTCTTTAAATATTTTAAAATACTTCTAGTGTGAGTTAGTATCACTACAAGTGTATAATTAATCAAAATACTATATCATAAATTACAAATTTTACAGGTAATTTTTCAACATATAAATGAGATTTTGTTGAAAGTCCCTCCTTTAATGAGATAAACAAGGCTATATTTAAAAAATTAATTAATGTGCTTGTGGGTGAATAAACTATTGCTATTGTTAGAAGGTTTATTATGAATACTAAAACAAGCTTTAATGTGAATTCTTTTTTTTTCATGTGGGGATCAAACCCAGATGTGTTCTACCGCTGAGTTGCATCTCTATCCCTATTTGTTTGTTTGTTTATTTGTTTAGGTACTAGGGATTGAACTCAGAGTCTTCACACTGAGTTACATCCTCATCTCTTTTTTATTTTGAGACAGGGTAATCACTAAGTTGCCCAGGCCAGGCTTGGACTTGCAATCCTCCTCCTTCAGCCTCCCAGAGTGCTGAGATAACAGGCCTGCTCCACCATGCTCAGCCGCCCCTTTTACTTTTATTTTGAAGGTAAAATCTTGCTAAGTTACCCACCTTGACCTCAAACTTATGATCCTCCTGCTTTGGCCTCCTGAGTAGCTGAGATTACAGGCGTATGCCCTTGCACCCAGCACTTCTATTTCTATTTTTCAGCATTGCAAATAGAAGAATAAGGGAAAACCTTGGTCATATAAAAAAAGAGCAGATAGGAACGGAGGGAGTTTTGTTGGCGCACTGTTGTTACATTTTTTGTATTTCTTCTGAGTTATATGCCAGAAATCATAAAAATTACATCTGTTAGTTGAAAGAACTGTCAGTCATCCAAGGTTATCAAAAAACCCGTCTTTACAGTCTCAACTACCTTGACACTGTGGGCAAGATGTTGAAGTTTGGCTTCACTTAGTACCAACTATTTCACAGTCAAGGCAAAGCACCAGAGTTAGGCTCAGTGTGCAAGGGAGGTATATGTTTCTCCTGAGAAGAGAACAGGAGGGTGAATGTGCAAGGGAAGGTGGAGGAGCAGGTCCAAACTATCACTCGAACATTCCTGGGCCGGCCCAACTTTCCGAAGAAGGCTGAGGCTCCAGAAGCTAGTTCTCCTTCACTAATCCTCGCTGCTCGTCTGCGGACTCAGGGGCCCGTGCTCCCCACTTTGAAGAAGTGTTTTTGACTGCATACTTTCTGATCCAGAGACTTCCTTGTAAGCACTATAACTTCCACCATTTCTTATTGATAGGCTTGTTACTCGTTTATTTTCCTAACACTATCATTTTCACCTCGCCAAACAGGCTTCATTTTCACTGCCTCCCTTTGCTGGAGCAGAGGATGGGCAGAGGGAAGCTGACCTTGCTTCCTAACATTAGCGAATGTGTAGACTCCAGTTTAAAAAGGCACCGGTTTTCATTTTCCTTTTACTTTAATTTTTCCTACTTTCTACCTGCTCCGGTCTAAGTGAAGTGACGATATCTGTAGATACCAGCAAGTGAGATGTTTTCAAACATGAGGATTGAAGCTCTTTACTAAAATAAATGTACTTATCCCCCATTAATTTCAGAGGACATCTGGTCGGTTCATATAGTGGTCTGCTGTTTCTGCCTCCTCAGTCTTCACCCCCCGCCGTGTTAACAGCACATCATTTTGAGATGTGGGGTACCCTCACCATACCCAGGGGTTTGGTCTCATGAGGCTGGACTGTCTCACTCCCTGCCCTTTTTTAGCCTTAGGATGAGCAGAAGATCTGGGTCAAATTCTTAAATTCAGGGACTTTGGCCAGAACTGATGGGATCACTGGTCAGGTGGGTGCAGGTCTGGAAATGCGCAGGTCACTGTGGGAAGGGGGCTAGCCAGAGGGCGATTCAGCCCAGATGGAAAATGACTACTAACAGTTGGACCATCGTTAGTAAGATTCTTTCTATTCTTTACACCCAAAGAGAAAGTGAGTATTACTGGTTAAGATGCTCATGGAGCACTGTGTGAACTCTGAATCTGTGCTTGAGTGTGTCCTCCTGAATTCACGTGTTGGGAGCCTGGCCACAGTGCGATGGCGTTGAAAGGTGGTACAACATTTAAGCAGCAGGGTGGAGGCGGTCCTCAGGTCACCGTGGGAGCTGCCTTAGAGGCATTAAGGGTAGTTCTTGTGGGACCCTGAGTTGGTTCTTGTAGGAGCAAATTGTTACAAAAGCCTGAATCCCTTTCCCTGGGTGTGTAACTATTCCCTCTCACACGCATTCTCACTACTGTGGTACTGATGATCACGAGGTGGCACAGCCGGCCCTTACCAGGGCTGGAGCCGTGTGCTGTGGATTTGGGGCCTCTCAAACTGTGCAACTAAATAAACCTCTTTTCTTTTTGAGCACCCAGTTTGGGATATTCATTTATGGTAAAGGAAAATGGGCTAATTCTGTATCTATCATTGATCTATCTATCTATCTACCTATTTAATTTCCCAATATGGGTTACTTCTTACATTTTTTATTTTTTACATGGTGGTAAAATACACATAACAAAATATACCATCTTAACCATTTTAAGTGTACGGTTCAGTGGTATTAAGTACATTCATATTGTGCAACATCTCTACCATCTATCTCCAGAACTCTTTCATCTCGTGAAGCTGAAATTCTGTAGTCATGAAGCAGTAGCTCTCTGCTCCTTCCCCCGAACCCTGGCGGCAGCACTAATTACATTTTAAATATAGAAGATCATGTGAAGCCAATCCCTGTGGGAGACACTCCAGAACTTGAGAAGGTTCTTTCCCCTCTCGTTACAGCAAATCACATTCGAGGGATCCATTTATCTGATTTCCTGTTCATTCTACATATCGTTACAAAATCAAAACTGAAATAAAATAATTCTTTGCATCTGGGAATGTTTTTATTGCCATCAGTGTGTCACCACAGAAAAGGATGATAACATTTTGCAACAATTTTTCATACTTTACTTAATTTTGTCTTTGATACTTCTGATAATCTCCGAAGTTTAGAAATATTAGTTTATGTTAATGAAAAATTTCCTGCACAATTGTTATTTATTTATAGAGGTATTTATTTGAAATGAGTTAGTACAGTAGGTTCTTAGGGCTGCAGTAACAAAGCACAAAAGCTGCGTGGCTGAACACAACAAAACTTAATTCTCTTACAGTTTAGACACTCGTAGTTCAAAGTGTCAGCAGAGTTGGCTCCCCCAAGTGGTCGGGTCTGAGGGAAAATCTGTCCTCTGCGGCTCTTTTAGTTTCTGTTGACAGCGGGCAATTTTCGGCCTCTCTTGGCTTGTAGATGTAGCAGCTCAGTCTCTGCCTTCATCTTCATGTTACAATCACTGGGTTTTGGGTGGACGTCTTTTTATAAGGCCACATTCCCATTCATGTGGAGGTGGCCGGGGCCGTGTTCCCCACCCATTGTGGAGTTTGCAAACAGAAGCAAAATTCTGACTAACGCTTCTATTTGCAAACGGAATTGTTCCCAAACAGAAGTGTTAATGAACTGAGGCATCCCTGTGTTTTATTCTGAATCTCTCCTGAGGGCTGCCTGATTTGAAAATCACTCTTACCACAAACAAATGTAGTTAAATGGGGGAGGGTCAGTATTCTTTTAAAGTTGCTTCTGAAAATTCACAGTTGTTAATGATTTCATTAATCCAAGTTCTTCTTTTTTATCTTTCTCTACCCACATATAGGGCTTTTACGAAAATAAGCTCTGGCCAGAGAATTGCATTAGAATCCAGTTGTGCCACTTACGGTTGTGTATATTTAGGCAAACTAATTTGCCTTCATCTCTAATGCTCAGTGCCCTTACCTAGGAAGCCAAATAATAATTGTTTTTACCTCCTAAGGGTGTCTTGGGTATTAAATGAAGAGAGGTGCTGATTGTGGTGTTGCACTCCTGTAATCTCAATGCTCTGGGAGGGTGACGGGCGGATCACAAGTTGAGTCCAGCCTGGGCAACTTAACAATTGAGGGAGATCCTGTCTCAAAATTTAAAAAAAAAAATTTTTTTTGAGAAGGGCTAGGGGTGCAGCTTGGTGCAAAGGCCTTGTGTTCAATCTCCAGTACCTAACAAGCAAAATAAGGTGATGTTTGCTACCTAGTACAACTATTAGCTAACTTGTGTAACAGTACTTACTAGATGCTAGCCCCTGTTCTGAGCAATCCATATAATAGGACCCATTTAATTTTGACAATGCTATGAGGTAAATACCAATTTTATAGGTGATGACATTGAACCCCAGAGGAGCTAAATAACTTGTCCAGTGTCACATAATCAATATGTGTCATATAAGCAATAGTTGGACATGCAAAGCCAGGTGGTGCTGTGATGAAAACAGGCTCTTAACTGTGCCAATAAAATGCCCAGACATCATAATACTCAAAACGTTTCACTTATTTATATTTTGTTATTACTTTATCTAAAATAAAGCCTTAGAATTCGCTCATAAAAAGTTAAAAACTATTTTTTCACAGAACACATGATTTTGATATAAGTACGTCAGTTTTTAAGGAGTATTTTCACAGAAATGAAAAAAAAAAACCCTAAAAGATTCTATATCTTCTGTCTTGGCGTCTGTGTTAGTCAGCTTTCTTTTACTACAACAAATACTCAAGATAAATCAACTCAAGGAGGGAAAATTTATTTTGATTCATGGTTTCAGAGTTTCTAGTCCACGACTGATTAGCCCATTGCTTTTGAGTCTGTGGGTAGGCAGCATATAATGGCAGGAGGATGAGCCTGTCACCTCTCAGCTGGGGTACAAAGGAGCAAGAGGAAGAGACCAGGGACCCACACTCTTTGAGGGCATGACCCCAGAGACTAAGACCTCTCACTAGGCTCCTCCTCTTCGCAGACCCACTATTCTCAATAGTGCCACAGCCTAGGGCCAAGCTGAGCATTTGAGACTTTAAGAAACATTCTAGATCCATACTAGCATTTCTCTCTTCCTCTCCCTCTTCCTGTCTCTCTCTTTCTCTCTCTCTTTCTCTCTCTCTCTCTCTCTCTCTCTCTCACACACACACACACACACACACACATGCACACACATGTACCTTTCTTGGATCACTCACTTGTTCTGGAAGAATCCAGTTGTTGTGTCCTGAAGACACTCAGGTGGCTTATGTGAAAATGAATTGAAGTCTTTGGCCAACAGCCAGTTAGAAATTAAGGACAGCCAACTATCACGTGAGTGTAGAAGTGGATTCTTCCAGCCCTCAGAAAGCTGTAGTTTCAGCTAGCAACTTGACTATAGTCACGTGGGACTTCCCAAGGGACG
Organism: Hystrix cristata; assembly: GCA_004026905.1. Lineage (NCBI taxonomy): Eukaryota > Metazoa > Chordata > Mammalia > Rodentia > Hystricidae > Hystrix > Hystrix cristata. The sequence continues at coordinate 41,339 of PVJO010003539.1, forward strand.
TAGCTAAGAGACTTCCAGATGTCTGAGCCAGGGAAATGATGAGAGAATAAATGTTTGTGGTTTTCAGCTTTGAGGGGTAATTTGTAACATGGCAATGCATAACTAAAACAAATATTGGTGCCTGGAATGGGGTGCTGCACTATTAAAATTAAAAATGTGAAAGTGGCTGTTTTAGCTATTATCTTCAGTCCTTTGACTTTCTATATGCATTTTTTAAATTACCTTGTCAACTTCTTTGAACAAGCACGCCAGGATTTTGGTTGAGATTGCATCAAATCTATTAGACAAACATAGGAATCACTGCCACCTTACCAATATTAAATATTCCAGCCCACAATTATGGTATATCTCTTCATTTAGATTTTTTAAAAATCTAGAAGCAATATTTTATTGTTTTATATCTATGGGCTTTACACATCCCTCATTAATTTTATTTCTAATATGTTTATGGTATCATAAATGTTTTAAAATCTTTCAATGTTTACTTATATAAAGAAATACAGTGAATTTTTATTATCACTTCATTAAGAATTTTTTTCAGGGTTTGAGGATTTAGCTCAGTGGTAGAGTGCTTGCCTACCAAGCACAAGGCAAGTGCTTGCCTTGACTTCGATCCCAGCACCCCTCCCAAAAAAGAATTTTTTTTAATTGTTCAGAGCTTATAAATAGAAATACAATGTGGCATTTTTTTCATGTTGGCCTTTTAAAATATACTTACTGGTTCTCATAGCTTTATAATAGATAGTGTTGGCTTATGTATATATACCATCATGTCATCTACAAACAATGACAGTTTTATATTTTATTTTCTAATCTGAATTCCTTTTGTATGTTTAATATACACACACATTCATACACACATATATGAATATATGTGTATATAGTTGGAATAAATTTGCTAAAATTTTGTTAAGTAATTTTATACCTACATTCTCTGTACCTTTTATTATAGTGTGTTTGCCTGGTTTAGCCATCAGGCTATTTCTAGCCTTCTAAAATGATTTAGAAAATTTTTCTCCTTTTCTGTTTTGTGAGTTCATGTAGAAGTTCTATTATTTCTTCATTTAAAATTTCATAGAATTCACAAGTGGGCTTGAAGTTTTCAATTTCTTTAATACACATAATGTCATATACATTTTTGCTTTCTTCTTGTCAGTTTTGGCAACGTTTGTCTTTTAAAGAATTTGTCCACTGTACCCTGAATTTCAAATTTATTAACATCAAGTTGTGAATAATACTTCCTTATTAACCCAGTATTATAATTCGTAAATTTTCCTTTAGCCACAAGGAAGGGATTTCAGCCATCTACCCAGCTGAGTCCGGAGTAGATCCTTCCCTGGCGAATCCCCCAGGTGAGATCACAGCCCTGGGCAATGCTAGTGTCTTGCGAGTCTCAAAGCAGAAGCAGTGTCCTTTTCTAAAAATGGCAAACACACTTTGGAGTCTACAGGGAATAAAGTACATGGATGCTCATTACATGGATTATAGTCAATAGCCATTAAGGTTTTGCTACGTGGTGTCATCCATCACTCTTCCATTCATTGAAGTTTGTTAAAGCAAATCTTAAGTAGAAGGAGAAGAGACACAGGAAGGCTTGTGTCTACAAACCAAGGAGAGAGGCCTTTGGGGAAATCAATCTTGCTGGCACCTTCATCTTGAACTGTGAAAAAATAAATTTTTGTTGTTTAAACCACCCAGCCTGTGGTAGCAAACCAATACTATTTGATTAGTGTTTTTATCATATATTTTTCATCTTTTTCTTTTATTTATAACATTGTATTTAAAATTGCCTTTTTTTTGTAGATACTGTATACTTAGACCATTATTTTTATAGCCAAGCTGAGACTCTGTCTTTTAATTAGAGTATTTGGCCCATTTATGGTTAATGTACTCACTAATATGGTTGGATTTAAGAACATAAGTTTATTTCCTAATTGCCTCCCATGTTTTTGATCTTTTGTCTCCCTTTCCTATATCCCTTTAGATTTTAAAAATCCTCTTCCATATTCTATTTCACTCTCAGTGGTTTCTGCAGAGATTATTAAATGGAAGTGGTTTGAACAAATCAGTTAAAAGAAAGAGTTGCTTTTTCTTTTTTTCCTTGTGACTTCACTTGCAAACCTGAGCAAATTTATGAGGCACTGTGAGCTGAAACCTAATGTTTGAGTGCCTATTCCAAACCATTCTGGACTGATCCAAACACCAGTCACTCTGACAAAGACATTGAGCTTGACAGAGTCCATCCTCTCACTGCCTTTTTCCAAGGTCAAAATCTGTAAAAATAAAGTGAGAGCAGTGGCCTTCCGTCCAGGGGTTCCCTGTCATCCAGAGAAATAGCCGCAGATTTAGGGCAATGTAAAAGGTCAGCTCTCTGTACCAATACCATTCTCAAATATAAAAAGTTATACAGGCTTTCATGAACTTAGAGTTTAATAGATGTAGAGAATATTTGCTAAAATAAAGAAGACTTGAAACAGAAATATAGTATGTTTGTGTATGGAATGATTCAATAAAGATGTGAATTCTCTTCAAATTAATCTATATTTAATGTAATAGAATTCTGAAAATTTTTATCAAAATGGATATATTTATTGTATACTTTATCTGGAAGAGATATTGTGAAAGAAGAATAAAGCCACCTTTGTAAAGCGGGATGAAGAAGGCAGACCTACCCTGCCAGATATCCAGATCTGCTACAAATACTTAGAAATTTAAAAAGTATACTATTTGCATTCTAATAGAAAACTAATCCATGAAAAGGAATTGAGAGCCTAGGAACAGACCAGTGAGAACTTTGTATATAATAGGAGTGAAAGTATAGACAAACGGGAAATGAAAGCATTGTAAGACACCTTGCATAAAAATAAAATGCTTGTAGAATTTTATCCCTATCTCACAGTGTATTGGAAAGAAAGATTTAGATATAAAACAAAATAATGTAAAATATACAAAGGTTGGAATGTATCAGAATAGAGAAAACATCTTTATGATTTGGCATAAAAAAGACTTTCTTAATCAAGAATATTATTCTGCAGCTGGATGTGGTGGTGTATGCCTGTAATTCCACCATTCTGGGAGGCTGAAGCAGGAGAACAACTGTGTTCCAGCCCAGTCTAGAAATTTAGGGACTGAATGAGACTCCGTATCAAAATAAAAATTAAAAGGGCTGGGGATTTAGTTCAGTGGTTAGAGTGCTTGCCTTGCAAGCACAAGGCCCTGAGTTTGATCCCCAGGACCAGAAAAAAAAGAAAAAAAAAGAAAAAACAAAAAACGCACACCAAACCCCTCCCCCACCAAAATACAACAAAATAAAAATTAAAAAGGGGGTAGGGTGGGAGATGTAGTTCAGAGGAAGGTCCTCAGTAATGTCAAAAAGAAAAAAAATTCAGTCATGTTTTCATGCATGGAAAAAGAGTAACACTTACCGAAGTATGTAGGGACTGCTATGAACATCACGGAAACCCATCTCCTATTTTATCTGGTGTTTCCTCTTATCCTAAGCAAAATACTACCTAAGAAAATTCTGACACCAGGGAAAGCATTTTGTAGGTCATTTCTAACTTAGCTTTTTTCTCACAATAAATAACATGTATCTGATGTCATACCTTATCTCTTCAAATTTGTTGTCTGATACAATAATATATTCTTTGACACAATTTTAATAAAGCCAAACAATTTTCTCTCACTGATAACTTTCTAGGCAGGAGATGAGCCTAGAACAAAAAAGTAAAAAGTGATGGACTCTGGTGGCCTCCTCTGCTTTGTGTGTTTTTGTACTATACCCTCCTCCTTCCCTTCTTGGCAGCATTATTCCGTGACTATTGCTGGTGCACAATGGAAGAAAATAAGTTGTGATTTATCATGTTTACTAATGCTGCACCTTTGATTTAAAAATTTTTATTGTCTAAATCGGAGTTAGAATTATTACTTGCAAAGTCATTGACTTGGAAACTATTTTCATGAGAAATCATATCTCATTTGATTAAAATAAAGACAGGAAATTCAACCTCAAGGAAAACTAATTTGTCTCCTAAGAATAGCATTTCAGAGTCAAAGAAATTAGAGGCGGAAAAATCAATTAGAACTAATCTACCAGCTTGTCGGAAAGGATTTCTTTCTACAAAATATATTCTACTTCTTTGTCCAGGTTAATTTTAAACGTCTCAAGAGATGGAACACTCATTATATCCCTTTGAAGTCTTTTCTTTTATCTAACTGAGCTTACCAAAAATCTTTTTTTAATATCTAACTTTTATGTTGAGTGTTAATTCTGTACTATTACTTTTAATCACACTTCTTTTTCCTATACTAATGTCTCCTTTTCCTCCAAATTCAGGTTTCGTACTCTCAATTATTTGTAAGGAACCAGCTTTCACTTAACCCAGTGAGAGGTGTTGACTTGTTATAATGATCTCTTAAAAGCCAAAGAGATCTTTAGGTCTTTTCCTCCATCCTCCTTTTCTTTTCTGTTTTTGCGGCCCTTATAATGAGGCATTTTAAAGCAGAAGACACTTGACAAGAACAAATAGAAAAAGGAGACTATAAATTCCTTGTTTGATCAAAGGGACTATCAATTCCTTAGCAAATTAGCAGTATATTTCTTGTTATCTCTTGTATGAGAGAAAATACTTGTATCTCAAGTATTTTCTCTTGTAAATGATTTCCAGTTCTTTTAAAATGTCTTTTCTCTCGGTGGTCTCCATTTCAGATCTTCCATTCCTATTTAATTAAATTTATATAAATTTAAAACTGAGTATTTTTCTAGATTGGATGCGTTGTTTATATTGTACTTACTCTTTGAATACAAAAGTGATGGTTCTTCTCCATTCATAAGATTTAAATTCTTGCCCTTATCTGTGCAGAGGATTAATTGTGAGATACCGTGCACTCGAGTACTTTGGATTCAAATTTCTGCTGTCTGATGATAAGCAAAACAATGATTCCAGGAGGGGTGAGAGGATATCGTATAACCAGGAATGGAGACTGCCCCGAGCGTAAGAACATAAATTCTTTGTAGCCAGAGCCATTTCAATAACATGCCAGTGTCTATAGCAACAACTCCTGGTAACCTGGGGCAAGGGCACAGAGAAAGAGCGATGAATTTCATTGTGTGCTTTTATGCTCACTTAATTGAGTTTCTATGAATTCTTATATAGAACAATCCATCACCATTGTTCTGGAACCATGGAGTAAGTATTTATGAAATTTGCTAAATGTTTTTTTCAATAGCAAAACTTTACAGAAACATTTAATTAGCTTTCTCTTTTTACAAAGAAGGTTAAAAGAATGCCAAAACCTGTGTGCTGCAATTCCCTTAAAAAGGGCCATGTACCACTATTCACAGAGGTGTGCCATCTCAGTAAGTTCTTATACAGTATTATCCATCGTAAGACTGCCTTGTTCAAATTCTGCCTTTGTCCCTTAATGGCTGTATGAGTTCTGGAAAATAGTTTAACTCTTCTGGCCCCAGTTTCCCCTGGAATAAAATGGTAATACATCTATCTGAGGAAAAATTGTATCATAAGTTGTCAGTGTTTGTAAAGTGCTTAGTATATAGTACCAGAAAAATCTCATTTCCTTTCTTCTTCCTTTCATTCATTAAACAAATCTTGATTAGTTATCTTCTTTTCTTGGAGGGGGGTGTGTGTGCTGGGGATCAAACTCAGGGCCTTGCACTTGCTAGGCAAGTACTCTACCACTGAGCTAAGTCCCCAACTCTTACTGATTATCTTCTATGTGATGAGACTCGAAGTAGGAGTAGAGCAACCAAGGACATTTCTACCAGGATATATAAAGTGCTACAAAAGTATATGATGTGCTCTGCAATTAAGAAGCAAGCAATTAACCTGCGTAGTGGATTCAAGGAAAAATCTTGGCTTCTGAAGGAAGAGTGTGACCTTTAAAAGTGGACAAGTGAAGGAGGCAGGAGGGGGCGATGTGTAAAGCAGGGAGCATATTCCAGGCACAGCAAAAGCATAAGCGAAAGCAGCAGAGCGTGGAAGTGCATGCTGTTTGCCAGTGAGTGACCAAGCATGCACAAAACATTGTAGGGTGGCTGAGTGGGGGGCGTTGAGACCCTCCCTTTTTCTACTTTTAGAGAATCTCCCTTGGCCTGAGTTTGGATTGGAAGATGGCTTGATCTCCCACTGTGGAATCTGAAGGGAGGCAAACACTCCTGTCTGTCTCTGGCCACTCAGGTGCTTTTGCCTGTGACCTTGAATCAGGAGGGCTGCTGTCAAGATGCAAAAGTCCAGGAGCAGTGGGTGGCACCACTGGTGACACCCTGCTGTGGCCTCAGCTGTTTTTTTTTTGCTGTCATCTTCCATGGATCCTGGTCCTTTCTGTACCTGCTTCTTCACCTCTTGTTCATGAAGAGAGCTACCTGATAACCCTCTCTTACTTTTTCTCCCCTAAATAAATTAATGAGAACGAGTTTCTTTTCCTTGTAACCAAGAGGCGTCTCAAAAAATAGAGAAATTGGTCTCTTGGCTTATTATCTGTATTTCCTAAATTTTGTTTAATGAATATGAAAGAGATCTGTAATCAAATGCTTATTTAATGTAAAATCAAATGTAAATGTGAAATAGAAAAAAATTTAATTAAAATTTATTTAAAATGATAAAAAAAATCCATATAGAGACAAAAGGATAAGATACACAATTAGTCACAATAGTAAATAATTTTGATGTCATATATATTGGGTGCTTGCCTATGAGCTTATTATGAGTTTTATGCACATTATCTCACATACTCTGGTAACAAATACTAATAGGTACATGCCTTACTGACAGTGTTTTTGGGTCAGATGAAGAAAACAGGTCTGGAGGTTGTCATCGTCCAGAACTGGACAGCCCAAATGGAGCATCTACGTGCCTAAATCCACGGGATCCCAGAAGACCTGGTGACCATCTTTCCCTAAAGGAGATGAAGGAGATTTTTGTATATGAGGTAATATCTAAACTAGACTTTAAGGAGCTGGTGGGAGTTTGCTAGATAAAGGGGATGTAAAAGTATTGGTTCAGCCTGAGAAGGGGGTGCGCAAGAGCAGATAGGAAAGGGCGTTCTGTGTTTCATGAATGTTCCGGGGCGAAGTGTGCTGGAATGTGGGGTGCAGGGGGACACTTTGAAGAGGTTTGGTGTGGGAGAGATGGCTGAAAGAGTGGTTGGTAGCAGAGGTGTCCAAATGTAAATCTGAATTGCAGGGAGGGGTTGCTCTTGGGAATTCTTAGGCTTAGTAGGCACGATGTTACCCTTAAGCAACTGGAAGTTATCAGGGGTTTAAAGCAGAACAATGACATCACCAGCATCTTATTTTAGAAGGATCACTCAGGCAGCAGTGTGAGGGAAGGATTGAATTGGGAGTAAAGGGTATCACCGAGGTCAGCAGGATTGTGAAATAGTGTCTGAAAGGCCCACAAGGACAGTGGGAGAGGGGACAGAGAGGAGGGCCCAGATTGGGTAGGCATACTCCAGGTGGGAGCAACAGGACTTGATGACTAATTTGGTGCAGTAGTTGAGGAGGAAAGGAGAACTGAATAGGACCAAGATTTCTAGTTTAGAAACCTGAGTAATTGGTGAGGTCATTAACTGAAATAAGACTGGAAGGAAGGAAGTCGTCCTACCCGAGACCTACAGGAAGGTTTACAATGCTATTTCATTTACTACTAAATAAATCCATGATGAAAACATAAAGAAGCCCATTTTACAGATTTAAAAAATGAGGTCCATTAAGGTTAAGTATCTTGCTCAAAGTTACCCAACTGGTGAGAGCTGGGATGTGAAATAATGCCTTAACTCCAAAGCCCATATTCTTTCCATGATGACAGCCCACACTTGGATGATAATTTTAGTTTGGAAAAATAAGAGTGAAGTTCAAGAGAAAGGGAGACCACAGATACATGGTCCCCCCAGGAATAGTATAGTCTTAGGATACTGTCTTAGTTACTTTTCTTTCATTGCTGAGATAAAATACCCAACACCCAAAGTTGAAGGGGGAAAGGTTTATTTAGCTCACAGTTTGTAGAGGTTTCAGTTCACAATCAGCTGGATCCAAGGCAGGGTGGCATGACAGACAGGCAGCAAGGCAAGCAAGTGTGTAAGGAAGGGGGTAGGCAAGCGTAGGCAAGTCTCTTAATCCCAGCATCACACACTCTAGATTCGGCCACTTCTGAAAAAGCCCCATCTATGACCACATGAGGCTTTGGGGGTACATGTAGACACAAACCATAACAGAGACATTAAAGCCTTGCACTGTGAGTATAAAAGACCAGGACATCACAATCTAATACAATTTTCTGCAATACTGGAGATGTTTTATATTTAGTTCATCCAATACGGTAGTCATTTGCCTGTGGGGGTAATGAGCACATAAAATGTGGTTAGCATGACCAAGGAAGTGAAATGTTATTTTTGATTGATTTTAATTAATTTCAAATTAAACAAGTGTTTGTGATGAATGACTACCAGATCAGACAATTTGGGACCAGAAGAACCAGCCAGTCTCAAAGTAGTCATTGAAGAAAGGGCCTGGTTGGCACCCCTGAAAAACCACTAGCTATGTGATCATCCGTCTCCTATCTGTGGGCAAGACTGGTCCTAAGTCTTCAGACCATAATTTGTTAGCAGGGATTCTCTCATCGTGTGGACCACAGACTTATTTTACCAAATTTTTTCCTTAGAAGGAGAGTAAGTGCAATACTCCATTTTCTTATACAAAACAAAAAATTATACCCATTTTCTCTATATTTATATTTTTCTGTGTGGCATGTTATTTAAGAGCACAAGCTCCAGGTTAACCACCTGGGTTCAAATCTCAGTTCTTCCACCGATCTTTGTCTTCTTTTAGGGACCTCACATTCTCAAACCTCACTTTCCCCAAGGGAAAGACAGGATAAAACTGTAAGGTAGTTGTGAGGATTAAGTAAAATACTCAGCTGGTCTCTGGCACATGTTAAACACTCTAAATTAGCTCTTCTATAACCAGCACCTTGTAATGAGTTTGTACTTTGCACCTCTGTGTTTTGACATTTACTCGACTCTATTTTTGCTGAAGTAGAAGGTATCCTCCTAGATCTCTAAATGTCAGAACATTCCTAAAAAGAAGTATACATTCCTCAGGATGAAAAGGTAGAGTGCTGAGTTATTTTTAAGATATTGTCTTATTGTAGCTATTTATTTCTGTTGCAGCTATTTTTAAATTTCCTTTTGATTTCTATATTGTTCAATTATTTTAAAACATGACCAAAGCAAATCATGACCCCGATATTTTTGTTTTGATCATTAAAGGCCCTCGGTTAAACCACGAACAGTTCATATGCCGTGTGATCAAATAAAAATACTAGAGGCTTTAAATGTTGGCACAAAAGATTTCTTGACATTTTATAGTTCTGGAGAACTTCATACCACTTTGATTGAAATAATGTCTAGTTTGGTTAAGGACCAGCAGTCTGACAGGTTTTTGATCAAGGACTATTTAAAGGCTAATGACTTCACAAGTAGGAACAAATAACAGGATCCATTTTGAGCCACCAATTTCATACTTGGTAATCGTTAGGTTAAAAGGCAGCGTTTTAATATAGTCTTCCGTTGTTGTCCCCAATAGTTTTTTAAAAATCCAGGTTCCAGCCCCAGTCCTGTCCCTGATTTGTCTAAGTAAAGTTATTTATGTCTCTGGGCCAGAGAGGTGAATGTTCTCTGTAAAATCTAATTGATCCAGACTTATTCTGGATTGCTCACTTAAGTGTCTTTCCCACTAAAGTCCTTGAATTTGCCCCCCATCCCCCTGCGGGGTTTTAGGAAGATCTTAGGCCTTAAGGGACTCACATCAGTAATTTTTGTATGCTGTTCACAGCGTCTACTTCCCTGTTTTATAAAACCTGCTCTGAAGAATATTCCTGGAATATTTAATTTCCTTAGAAAACAATTCATGGGTGAGTCAGCATCAAGGGAAAAACTCGTTCACCACAGACATCAAAATTGCATGAGGTAAAACGAGAAGCGATTTTCTTCGTAAACTTAAATGATGAGGGGTAGAGGAACCCATTACTTATTTATAAAATGACTGCGTGGTGGAAGGTTTTATGCAGCAGAGCTAACGTGCGTTTCCACATCAGGCAAGACACAGAGGGCCAGGAAGCCCTCGCCACAAGGCCTCACAACTGCGATGGCCAGAAACGTCCCTTCCAGCAAGAGGGAAGGAAGGAAGCAAAGGAAGGCAAGGAGCCTGCCCGGCCCCCGCCCGTTCTCTCTGGAAATCATCAAGGGAAGTTTCCTCCTGCGGCAGCAGGACGCTCGGTAGCCCGTCTCCACGTCACTACTCAGGGCACCCGGGGACTCTATTAGCCTAGAAGGTGACGTCCCGATCCCCTGACGCCTGCAGAGTGTCGCCTGCGCCCGGGACAGAGCCGGCAGCCAGAGGTGCTCGGCCCGACCGGGGTGCAGAAGCGCTTCCTGAGCGCGCGCGGCTGCCGGGCGCATTTCCGGAAGGTTGATTGCATCAGGTGTGGGGTCCGGCACCGCCTCGGCCCAACCTGGCGTCCAGTGCGCCTGCGCGCGTCGCCCCGCCCCGCTCCGCCCCGCCCACTCCGCCCCGCCCCGCCGTCGCGGACTCTACGGCGCGTTTTCCTGCGGGTGGCTAGCCGCGTTCTGCTCCTAGACCCCCGAGACAAGGGGGTGACAGGGTGGGGACCGAGGGAATGGAGCGCGCTGGAAGAGGACTCGCCCGGAAGCCGCGGGTCTCCAGTGACGGGCGGGGCGGGCTTGGGCGAATTTCCTCTCCTCTCTGGGTCTCAAGGACGCAGCCCAGATCCACACGGATTTCAGCAGTCCTTGTTTCTCCAAGTGGCTAACTGAACTGTGGCCCTTCACTGCCCTGCTCCACAAGCTCATCAGGCCGGCCCCGGGGAGCAGGGACTCGGCTCCAAGTGAGCGCTTTCATAGATTTACGGATTTTATGGGCAATGCTGGTTGGTTTTTGTTGTTGTTGTTTTGTTTGTCATAGAAGGCCTTGGGCCCGATCTAAGGGAAATAATGGTTCATAGAAGACGTCACAGGCCGCAAAAGTCAGAAACCCCTCTTCCGCAAGACAGTCTCCCCCATGTCTAGCAACCCCACTCCGAACCTGCCTCCGGATTCCCTTTTGCACCATTAGCACCTTGAACATCTCCCTCCTAGCCCGTTCCATGTTGGTGATGACTAGAGTGACTATGTGATGGACGTCTGTCACCGTGCTGGACTGTGAATGCCATGAAGGCATGGGCCAGGGCTTTTTAATACACTTCTGTCCCGGGGCCTAGAACAAGACCTTGTGGATCCTTAATAAATTCATGACGCACGCAGAAATCAAATAATGCCCACTTCCACTGCACAGAGTTTGCACTTGAATAAGGAAGGATGGGGAATGAGTTTATTATTTGGGGAAAGAGCGTATTTTGGAGATTTGGGGAAGAGGATAAGAAGGACCCGTGGCTTTGTGGTTACAGTTAATTTACTTTTAGGATTATCTTTCCTAAGGAGATGGAAGCTAGAGGCGTCTGTGTACATACAGAGTTCCCAAAATACACTCCTGAGGACCAGCAGCATCCAGATGTCCTGTGATTCTGTGACATACACAGTTGCTCGCGTCTCACCACACAAAGGGGGACCCCGAGGTCTGTTCAGCAAGCCTCGCCAGAGGTTCCGACCCAGGCTCCAGTTTGAGGACCGTTCCCTTGGAGAAGCACAACGTACGGATGCTTCGGGGAAGCAGAGCCTGAGGCAGAGCGCTGCTTACCCTTTACTAAGCATCCACTCTTATCAGGACCTTGCTTGCCAGCTCACAAACCCGGTTATAGATAAACTACTGCGAGTGCAAAGGAAATTATACTTTTCCTTTCTGCAGGTGTATTTCTCCCCTGGCTGCTTCTTGCTGTGATTTTCAGATGGTGGAGTGGCGTGCGATTGGGGTCAGGGAGGTAGAAGCCTGGGGCGGGACTGGGGGGGAGGCAGAAGGAAGGAGCGGGTCTCGCCTACTAACTTTCGCTAGTCTGGGTGGGTGTGGACAGCTCTCATCTGGGGACATTTTCCCATTGTAAGGAGCGCAGACATGTGGGAGAAAAGAGAAGCCAGGGATGAGGTTAGCCAAGTGCCTTTTGGTGCAGACTGACGCCAGGCCACATGGAGGGTACACCCGAGCTGCACCGCGCCCCCGGGCTTTGGGTCTCGCCCTGGCACCACTGCCTCCCCGCGGTCTTCCTCGGCGACCTGGAGCGCTTGCGCGCCGCGGGCCCCTTAGGCGCCGCCTGCAGGGGTCGCCCTGGGAGCGCGGCCCGCCCCCTCCGCTCGGCCCCCGCCCCCGCCCCCGGCCCCGCCTCGTCCTGCCCGGCCCCCGCTCCGCTGGGCCCCTCCAGCCGCTCCTCCTCGCGCAGCCGCCGCCGGCGCCCGGAGAGGCGGACTCTCGCCGGCGCCGCTCCCTGCGCGGGACTCGCCGAGCGGCACTGGGCATGCTCAGTCGCCGGAGCCCATGCTGGTCTCAAGTAGGAAGCTCGCGCGCTGCTCCCGCAGCTGCTCCGGGCGCGCCGGGGAGGGAGGACTGGAGCCCAGCGAGGCGAGCGCCGCGCGCACTGCCGGTGAGCCCCGCTGCCCTTCCGGCCTTGGCTGCGGACTCGGGGCGGCCCGGGAGAGACCGCAGCGGCCAGTGGCCGCGCGAGCCCCCCACCGCCGCTCCCCTCCACCCGGTGCCGGGGCGGCGCGGTCACTGCCGTCCGCCCAACCGCAGCCGCATCTGCAGCAGGCGCCCGCTGCGCAGTCCGTGCGCTCTGCGCCCGCGCTGCAGGGCCGGTGGCGCGGCGACTGCGGGTCGCTCCCTGACTTCCACCTCTCCTGCGTCCCGGCGTCCTCTCTCCCGCAGCAGCCCTGGCTCGGCTTGGCCTGGGGTGGGGGACCCAGGGGCGCAGGGAGCGTGTCCGGCGGGGGCTGCGGAGCCGCGGCGAGGGTGGGCGCGGGCGGCGAGGAGCGCACACCCCCTGGCCCTGGCGCCGGCCTCGGCGGTGCGGTGTGGCTGCGCGCTCCCGCCGGGGAGTTGGAGACGGGGCTGGCTTCTCTGGGGATTCAGAGACTCGGTGCCTGGAGATGCAAAGGGAAAAGTTCATTTTCCCCTTGGAGGCAGAGAGCATTTTAACTAGAAAATGGCTGTGCGAAGGGGGCCGAGTCCGGAAAGCTGGCCTCTGGGTTCTGCAAGCCTCTCCGCTATCCGCCGGGAGGAATGGAGGGCTAGACGCCAGGAATGACATTTGCGCGACGAAAACAGGACTGGACGCAGGGAGGGATGCGCAGTCCCAAGAAACAATGAAAGGTGGTCTCAGCGTCCGTGAGGCGGTCAGGGACAAGGTCTGAGGAAGCATGGGACTTGAATTAAAATTTTGTCTGAGAAACCAGACTCAGAGTTGGGACAGTTTTGGAGTCAAGTTCTGCGCAGTTCAGAGCCACGACTGTCACCAAGGATTTTGGATGGATTGAGTGGTGTGAGAGGGCCGAAATTGAGGGGAGAATTAGGTCAGTGTGGGAAGCTGGGATAGGACTGGGTTCTTAAGAGAGGAGTTGTAAGGACCTTTTCAGTCATTGACTGTACATTGTGCCTGATGATTTCAGTAAAACACCTAACAGGATATGAGTAGTGGCATTTGAATTCCAAGAAATGAGGAAACTTTGTGAGGCCGGCATTGTTTTGTCATTTGTTTTCATATTTCACTGATTTAAGAACAGACATCTGAACTATTCTACATTTTGCTGACTTAAATCTTTTTTCTTTTTTTTTTCTTGTCATGCATTTATATTTCAAATCTTGTCCTTGAATGGCCAGGATAGTGACTGACTGAATTTGTGTTGCTGGCCTTTCAAGAACAGAACAGCCGTTGGAGGAGGATTTCTTTATGAACCTAGTTGTCTTTCAATTTGTAGCTTGGAAGCAGTATTTGCTCAACAGTTGTTTGTCAGAACTTGCAGAATCCTAGAAATGGCATCCTTTTGAAAGGATGACATTTGTTATGAGAACATGGACCTTCCATCTTGGGGGAAATGGGAGAGAACACAGGTCGCACACTATGGGACATTCTCCAGGAGGGGGAATCTACCTTTGCCAGATTTCTATTGCTATCCTTTTGTTAGGGATGTGCTAGATAACTCCAAAAATTCCTCAACTGAGAGTGTGATTATGCCCCTTATATTGCACAGAGCCTTGGAGAAGGGCCCCTTAGGTGGAGAGCCTTTCCTAGGGAAGGTGCTTTTGTCTTTTACTTTTTTCCTTCTTCAAAAGGATACCCTTTTTGCAGGGGTTGGGGGTAGTGCTGGGGTTTGAACTCAGGGCCTTGTGCTTGCTAGGCAAGTGCTCTCCCACTTGAGCTAAATCCCCAACCTCTCAGATGGATGCCTTTAACTGAATAATTCACCTCTGAGGAGCCAGAAGGATCCTGCTTTCTGACACAAAGTGGTAGTTGAGATCTTGCTGAGCTAAAATGTAAGAGTAGCCTTTTACTCTTAGCTGGAGTAGTATGAATGCTGACTACAACATTATTTGAGAAGAAGACTTTTACACATTACATGGGTCTACATGTGCTAACATAGACAGACATGCTATGTATGCTGTGTTTTAACTTTTTTATGACTTTTCTTGCCACCCGAGAAACAACAACAGACCTTGAATTCTCACTTTGTTACAGCAAAACTTAATAGTGGGAAGCCTTACCATGTTATTAGAAATAGTTATGTTAATTATCCTGATTACTGGATATCTAACCTTATATTCTAAGTAAAATGAAACATTATGTCTTGATACTTTTTTCAGGAATAGCCACTATCCCTGTGATAGAACATCTTATGTTTTCCAGAGGTGTAGGACAGACTATTAGGAAAGTATTGCAATAAATTCTTACTAGTTACGTGTGTAATACTTATTTTTCTTTCCGTGGAGTAAGGAAACTAGCATTTGTTCAGTGCTTATTATGTATCAGCACTGATATTAAACTCTTTACATATACTATTCTATGTTGTCAACATCTTTGTATAAATATTAGCTGCCCAAGAACAGCCCTGAAGGCTCAACACTTTTTTTTTGATTCCACAGAAATCTAACCTTAAAGTTTTATCTGATAGGAAAATTCAATGGGTTCCATTATTATTCACTCAGCATTCTCTTGCAAAACATCTTTGATTTGTTATTTAGGATTAGATTTGATTGGTACAGCATGTCTTCGGAGTGATTTGAATGTTTTTAAGAAGCTTCCATCCATATTTTAAAACTGTTCTGTGTTCATTTATTTTCAGCAATGTTATGCTACTAGCAAATAAAAGTAAATGTAAGGAAAATAAACCCAGATTACCGTTTCAATTTTAATGTGTTATTAGTGCATAGACTGCATGTTGATAAGTGTCGATGGCATGTCTCTCGACTGAAATGGCAGTGACGCTGACAGACTGTATAATTAAGGATCTGGTGGGATTTGATAGAAAGACCACCAACCAGAGACTGCAAAGACTTGCCTCCTGGGTCACACTCCTGCATTCCTTTTATTCAGTGCACGATATTGGAAAACTCGGTTCATTTTCTGGCTTCAGCGTCCCCATCTGTGAAGTGAGAGGACCTCAGTAGAATGTACCCTCCGGGTATCTGTCTGGTCCTTCTTGTCTCAGTCTGGAGGTATGTGAATCGGGTATTTGGGAGGGGGGAGGGCTTCATTTAAAGCCTTAGATGATTTTATGTTTCCCTAAACCTGTCCTGTTACTGCTTTGCCCAGTATTCTTCCTTTTTTGGCCAGTTCCTACCCACCTTTTAGTTTCCATTTGCTGTAAACTGGCTGTCATAAAATTAACTCTAAGTAGCCTTGCCAGTCTATGTAGGAGATAAGGTAGTGTTTAGATTTCGGTAAAACACATTCGACATTTGAAACTTTTGGGGGGTGGTGCTACTGGGGATTGAACTAGAGTCTTTACACTTACACTTTTTTATTTCTTGTTTTGAGACAGGGTCTGGCAAAGTTGCTAAGTTGCCCAGGCTGGGGTTGAAGTTGCTATCCTCCTGCCTCCCAGAGTACTGGGATTACAGGCACATGCCACGATACCCAGTTGACATTTGGAACTTTTATGGCATCTTCTGGGGGGTGACTAAGTGCAGCACTTGGTCTCTGGAATATGATTATCATTGTCCCTTAATGTTAGCACAGTTGCTGAATTGGGTGGGCCTGTGCCTGTGGTTGGCTGCTGAAGTGGCAGGAGAGGCTTTGTGAATGCATGTATGCGACATCACTAGTAGGATCACCACCCCTTTCCCCTTAGCACCAGGCTGCCGTGATGGGGCAGAGAGCAAAGGAAACCAGTCCTATTTGGAGTTCGGAGTTCGGTGCACACTGCTTTAGGGATGTTCACAGTACTTAGCCTCATTAGCCTTTAAGGAGTAAGATGAGGAGTAGCCAGAGTTATTACTCTGTTTAAATAATTGACAGTAAGTGGACAGTGGCTCTAGTGCTGCTGATCATAACCAGGCTCCAGGATTCCTGGAGCCCTCTTAGAAGTGGGACAATAACTCCAAACACTAGATGAGAGCTGTAAGATAGGGGAGGAGGGATGGGTATACAGTGATTAGGGGAGAGGAGGTCAACTCATTGTCACTTGGCAAGAACTAGGAAGCTTGGATCAGTTAAAAGGCTTTGGAGGTCTTTGGGAGTACAGTTACAGGAGACATCCTCTTTGTATATTATCGATTTCCCCAGTGTTTGAATCTGAGTCTTCTGTAATGGACACGTATTACATTTAGGATCAGAAAAAAATCCCATTGTATAATTTATTTGTATATAAAATGTATGGATTCATAGGGACAAAGGTGAGCAAACGTGGAAAAATGGATGGTATGGATAAATGGATTAGAGTTCTTTATTTGTTAGTGATTGGACAGTGGTTATAACTAAAATTAACCATTTTATCCTTTTCATTTTGTGAAAATGTTGCAGAATTCTGTCTGCTAGGCAGTACCTGAAGTTTTTGGAGTTGCATTCTACTGGCAAATATGCTTCAGAAATGCTTGGGGTGGGAGGAAGAGTGAGTTTTGGTTTTTTTTAAACTAAAAAACTGGAGTTTTGGAACTGAGTTAGAAGGAAAAGTGTACATTTTGGAGAATGAGATTGGAGGGACTTTTCAGAGTTCCGCAGAGTAAAGGGAATGCCATTGTTGAAGGAGGCAGGCTTGGCGTTACCAGTGGTAGAGGATGTGGCATTTCCGAAATTGCTATCCTATACATTAGGTCTTAATTTCTATATAGTGCAAAAGTAACTAATAATTTCTACACAGCGTAAAAGATCTCTCATACGAAAAGCACAGTGCTAGGCCTCAGGACCATTGTCTGTTGAAGTTTTCATTGTTTTTATCACAGTGATGATGATGATGATGATGGTGATGGTGATGTACTGACTTATTTCATTGGAGTTCAAATGAAAAGCTGTGTCCTTTTCTGTGAGATTGTACCTATCCGATTTGGGGGTAAGATTCTTTTATGAAGTGATGGGAATATTTTCATTTGGCAGCTTAATGGTCCTTGAAATTGGTAAGTCTGAGGATCTGGGCCTGAGATGCAGAATGCCTGCCCTCAGAATTGAGTACTGGAGTCCAGGCCAAAGTGTAGAGCTTGTGGGTGGGCTGCTGGGGCCCTTGGGTCTTCCAGGAATGCAGAGTCACGGGGAGAGACTCAGAGTCCCAGGAGCTGCAAAGGAGCCAATTTGGAAACTGCCCTGGGAAAGAGTATTTTTGAATTATAGCCTAAGAATGACAAGAAAAGTGCCAAGAAGAAAAATGAGGGTCTGAGAGAGCAGAGAGGGCATATGATTGAAATGTGAATTTCAGCAGGCAGCCTTGTAGATGTATCTTGGCATTTGTTTCTTTGTATGTAGGCTTCTTTCTGCCAAAACAACATGCTGTAGCAATTCAGAGTTGTGCTTCTAGGAAATGCTGTTGTATTCAAAGCCTTAGAACCAAGAATTGTGTAATAGTTAGCTTGGTCTGGGCTCTGCAATATCATGCCTAAGCCTGGAATGACTACAAGAAGCTCAAGAATAATTTGCCTGTAGAATTGCTATTGTTCACCTTTAGTTTGGGTTGCTTTTGGGGGATAGGGAGAGATTGAAAAAAGAAAAAAAAATTATTTCTGAGTTTTAAGTAGTAGTTTAAAGTAAATAACGTGATTTCTACTAATACTTCAAAAATCTGTTCTTAATCACTTCTGTATCTCATTGATCATAATATTATTAATATTAGTGTAGAGTTATTTCTTTGTGGTTAGAATTTTTTAGCTACTTGATCCTACAAAAAAAACTGGTGCTATTCCTATTTTAGAGATAAGAAAACTGAGGACCTTTTTACTAAAGTAGCACAGAGAACAGTGGTGCTTGTCCTCAAACTGTCATCAATACTGAGGAGTCTGGGTTGCCAAGCAACTGACAGGATGAACAGACAACATTTATTAATTAGGGGTCAACTGTGTGCCTGGTACTATGCAAGAAGCACATAAGTACCTTTAATTTTCTGTTTTGTAGGTGAGGAAACAGGCCACGGCTCGGAAGTCTTATTCTTTCCACTCTACTGTGTGCTTTCTTAAATTCAGCATTTAGGGAAAAGGTAAACATTGCTCCTTTCCTCTATTTTCAAAATGGACATTTAATCTGCATCTTCCTATTTAGTGGTGGAGCTCTTTCCTTTGCCTGTGGCCCTGCTGTGTATTGTTAATCCGAACACAAATCAAATTGTGGGATCCAAATAAAATTTACAAATAGACCTGAAATTAAGAATCGCTCTGTTGAATTTCTCTGGGCAGACTGTAGTCCACAGTGTCTCTGTCGTAATACAGAGGAATCTGATTAGTTGTCGTGTGCTAATTGTGACCCGCTGTTGGGAGACAGGCTTCTGATGGGCCTCTAGCAGTGCTGTGGCTGGCCTGAGAGGTCTTCCCGGGTGCCGCAATGTTGGGTCTGGAAAGAGCACCCGTGGAGCAGGATGACAGGCAGTCTCCCGGGGAGCCTCCTGTTTGCTGTTTGCTCTGTTCTTACCTTCTGATTCTTATTTGGTTTCTCCAGGAGTCTTTTGTCTTGGACAAGTCAATTGGTCTGTGACATTGAATATATCAATTTGCTGGCAGTCCTGTTTGTAGGTAGAAGTGAGTAAATCAGAATTTTCTCATTATGAGATTTTTTTTTCTTTTTTTGAGTTGGTTCATTTTACAGTTAAGTTTATAAACAGAGATGAGACATGATCAGAACTCTCAGTGGGCTCAGGGCTGTGTAGATACCTTGGAAAGCAATTATTCAGCCTCAGAATCGTCAAGTCATCTAAGCAGAACCCCCAGACCTTCTCTGGGAGCCGAGTTTTATTCATGCCTTTTCCAGGTCATTAGTGAAGAGAGACATTCATTTGATAACACCCAGAAGCCTCAGCCTCATTTGTTCATTCCTTTGTGCAGCAAATGTTTATTGAGTACATAGTTTATGCCAGGCACTATGTCAAGTCCGGGAAGAGAAGAGGGAATGTGGCTGGAGCTGCAGTGGAGGCCTGTGGGTATGGAGAGAAGGGAGCTGCCCTTGCTCTGCCAGGGTAGTGAATGGGAGTCACAGTGCCTGACTCCAGTGCAAAATCCCCACTGCAGAAACCCCGCCAGCTATCTCCTTTCCCTTCCTTCCTTGACTCAGTGGAATTCTTGCAGCCTGTTCCTTCTGCTTAGCAGTTGGGATTTGCCGCTCCTTCTGAGGGATTTAGGGATTTGACTTTCAAATCTCTGTAGCCCTAGTTCTGAAAGCGGGCAGTTTTGCCCTTCAGGGCTTATTTGGCAATGTCTAGAGACACTTTGTCATGACTGTGGAGAGATAACTGCTGGCATCTACCGATAGAGACCAAGGATACAGCTAAACATTCTACAGTGCATACACAGAATAAACCTGCTGGGAGGGATACAGCTTTGGTGGTTAAGGACCAGACTCTCCAGGTCCTAATACTGCTCCGTGATTAATAGCTGCCTGACCACAGAGCACAAAATTCTACTTGGACAACAGAATCACACAGTGCCTCGGTTTCCTTATCTGCAAATAGAAATATTCATGGCACCTCTAAAATATGGTAGTTATATTTCATGAGTTAATACATGATAAGGGCTCAGAACAATACTTGGCATGAAGCAAGACCTTAACCCTGATTATTATTTTGGGTTTTTTTTTTTTCAGTTTTAAAGAAAAATTTTACCTTTTAATCTAAAGAGTTTGAGTTTGGAAAATCCAGGGCAGCCAAGTTTGTAGCACCACCTCTCAGTGGTGGTACAGTACTTTGGTGTGAGAACTGGCCACTGTTTTGGTGTTTCTCTGGTTCCTTTGTGTCCACTGGTTTTATTTTCCCACTGTTCCCACCTCTTGATTCTAGGGTTTTCAATAGCCGTGCCTTTCATCTTTTTTCCCAGAGACCCAAATTTATGCCCTCACTGAGCCTTCCCCTGGAGGGCTGAGAATTATGATTTTCCTTAGCTCTCTCTATTTTGGGAATGGTGAGAAAATGGGAAGCAGGTCAGGGAAGATGTTGCCTTACTTCCTGAGTGTCATTGTCCTCCTCCCCCACCCCTGGAAAATTCAGCATTGAGAGGCAGGTGGCAGTGCCTGCTTGCAACTCTTCTCTCAACGCCTACCAGCTCCACCCCCAAGTTAGGTGCCTACTACTTCCAAAATACCCTGTAATTGGGTCACAACATATCTGCCTGCCAAGAATCATTTCTAAAAATCAAAGCAAAGATGTAGACGATGTCAGTGAGATTTGAAACGTCTCCATCTTCTGCTTTGCGGCTTTGCATTTATTCCAGAAACAAAAAAAAGGCAACCTTGTCATCTCAATTAGGTGATAGCCTCTCTGTGGCCTAGAACTGTGTCTTATTTTCATATGTTAAAGTGTTCACCGTGGTCCTTTCTGACATTTTATGGGGAGATAAGCTTTTGTGGAAACTATTCAGCAGTTCAGATTTACTGTTAAATTTTCATGGCCTAATTGACTTGGAAAGTTTCATCCAGTATTTTGGGTGGCATTTATAGACTGGAGAGAAATTAAGAAGTTCATTTGCTTTGTTTTCCTAATTCCTTCTCCACGACACTGTCATCTGCCCCTGAAAGAGAGCAGTGGCCTGCAGGAGCTTCAGTTTGGCTTCCCAGTGGCTGGGCACTGTTCCAGATGCTGCACGTGAAAACTGACCGGGAGGCCACTGCCTGCTTGGGGCTGTCGGTCTAGAGAGAACAGCTGACAGCTAAAGAACAGATTACCACGCAGTGAGGTGGGCGTCTGGGAGAAGCACTTGCTGCTTCCCAGACCAGCGCCTGCCCCTGTTTCGGTGGAGCATGCGTCCGTGAGGCTCGGGTGAGGCAGGAGAGATGCTCGGCCTGTCCTGCAGCACACCTGTGCCTCACACCTGCATTTCTGCAGTTGCCATTCCTGGCAGCATGCCTCTGCTTTCCTTCTCACCACTGTCATCTCTCACCTCAAATTTTGCAGGTGTCCTCTGTGGGTGAAGGCGGGTGCTCCTTCAGAGGCACCTTACTGTCCTTGGGGTGCAGTCCCTGCTTCTCGGCACTCGGACACCTCCATGATCTGCTCTCTGTCTTATGCCCTCGGCTCGTGCCCCACTCTTCCTACAGCTTGTCATCTGGCTGTGGGCATTTGTCCTCTGCTCCTGTTGCCTGTACTCATGCCTGCTGTCTATTTTTTGTCTGCTTGACTTTTGAAAGTGGCCTAATCATTGTCTACTTCTGTCTGCATCAGAATCACTAATGAAAATTCATCTTGCTGAGCCCCAGAGTTCCTGATTTTGTTGGCTTGTGGTGTGGCCTGATGCAAACCTGCATTTTTAATCATTTCCTAGGTGACCCTGATGCTGCTGGTCTGGAGACCGCGCTTGGAGTGTCCCTGGTGCACAATGTCACCGAGACAGGGCCTGGTCTTTGCACAGAGGTTACAAGATCTTTTAGCCTTTTGTGTCGGTTTTTCTCAGGCCCAGTGCTCAGCTGACCAGTTTCAGTGGTTTGGTTTCAATGATAATTGGTGTTTAGGGCTCAGGAGGCTCATGTGCTGTGCAGGGAGGACCTGTTTCTAGTGCAGAGGTGGCAAACCTACGACACACGTGCCGCAGTGGGCTGTTTGTATCCTTGAAAGCTCTAAAAGTTTCACTGTCACTCTTCTAGTCACGTGGGTCTTAAAGTGTTTCTACACACTGCGTTAGCCTTACTTAACAGATAGCAATTTTTGATTTGAATTATTCAAATTACCATTTTGTTCTCTCTTCTGTAGGGTATCCAGACATTGCTTTGGGTGTCAACTGACCCTAAGTGAGCAAAGGTAGGAGAAAGATGAGCATTAGGTTTGAGAGAAATGGATTCATAGTTAGAATTGGTTAACACTACCCTGGGTTTTTGCTGATGTTTTGGGATCTTACAGCTAGATGTATGGGCGTTTAGGTTTACTTTGGGTTGAGGCGTGCTTTAGTTTTAGTCCTTTCTGCAGTCAGAGCCAGATGATGGGGTCTATCTTTGGGAAGAGAGTTGTTCGCTAATGTCTTTATGGATCTTGTACAGCAGCACAGCAAGCTAGGAAACAGACATGGTGGGACAACTCACTGAAAATTTTATTTGCAAGACAGCCCAGAGCGAGTCTCTTGAAAATAACATTTGTTAAAGCAGAATAGATAAGACAGCAAAAGAGCATTGGGCCCTGTTGTCAGGGAGGTGAGGAGGCCCCTGTGTATGCTGCTGGTTTCTTTTGCTTGGGGCATTTTTCCAAGTGGACACAACAGGGCCTTGGCTGAGAAGGGGGTGACAGGAGCTGGAGATAGATGGCACAGCCTGAGAAACAGTCCACACACGGGGGATTCGGGCTGCAGCCCCGGGAGAGGTAGGGTGGGGTCATTGGAGGTTCCTTTTAGTTTTAGGAACATGGACCTCAACTACGGAGTGGTTGGTGCTTTTGGGTCCCCCTGGCTGAAGTACTCTTTTTGTGGTGTTTGTGCTCTAAAGACACAGGAAATCTAGCATGAAGAGTGAATATGTTGGATACTCTTACTAGGGGCAGGGTCTGTATGTCCCAACGCTCTGAAGGAAAAACATCCTGCATTCAGATAAAAGGAATTCCAGTGACTTAAGCAGAAAATATATGTGTAGTGGTGCAACACAATTCACACTCACTGCTTTTACTCATGAGACTTAGCAATTTGGGTCAGCGTCATTTTCTAAAAATGCTTTTTTTCCCAGAACTTGAGGTTATTCCTACTAAAATAAATAAAGTCTTGCATTCCATCAACTTATGTATCATTGTCTCATGATCAAAGTCATCTCCTGCTGACTTGCATTTTATTTTAGTTTAAATCATTTTCCTTTACTAGTACTAGATCCTGCTGTTATTTTACAAGCTG
This sequence comes from Hystrix cristata, assembly GCA_004026905.1. Classification (NCBI taxonomy): domain Eukaryota; kingdom Metazoa; phylum Chordata; class Mammalia; order Rodentia; family Hystricidae; genus Hystrix; species Hystrix cristata. The sequence goes on from PVJO010003539.1 coordinate 64,776, forward strand.
CAAGTAGATGTATGAAACAAAACTGAGATGTCTTATTGAGTTTTTATCTTTTTTACCTCTTGGTTCTGAGAACACATGGATTGCAAGAAAAACCAATAAAAAAAATAAAACAAAAGCCAACACCAGAGGAGAATGTTGATTTGTGGCCTTATTATCTTTATTTCCTGTAAAGAGAACAGGATTTTCATTAGAAGCTGTTGTGCTGTCTTCTACTGAGAGAGATAATAGTGAGATAGATGGCTGTGTCAGAGTTTATATAAGTTTTTCCTTAACATTTTTTCTGTACGAATATTTATAAAGGTGTTGCATTCTTTTGCAGCACCAACTATTAATACAGTGCCATCTTGTGAAGAGCAGTTTCTACCAGAATGACACTCAAGGCAATTTTACCATATAGGTGTAGTAGGAGAACTTGGTGGGTACAGGTTTTCATTAAAGCACCTTTAGTTTTCCTTAGTGTTGACTTTGAAGGTTAATTTTTGAAATGCTTGGCGGTACATCATTTTGATAGATTGGTTAAGTTAAAGAATGTGAGGTGATGTTACCGATGAATGTTACAATGTGATGTGATTGTGTAAAAATCATTTGCATAGATTAGGAGAGAATGGAGAGATAGGAAAATAGTGTGGTTCCTTGGGATGTGGCTTGTCCTCTTCTTCCTTCTTAAGCTTCTTGGTGCTTAATATGCTGTTACCGTTGCATAGAAGGGGAAAGTCGTTCTCATTCATTTCTGTTTCATCTAAAGGATATACATTCACGACTGTATTTCTACAAGGAGGCTAATGGAAATAAGAAAAGGGGCATTCTGCTAAGAGAAGCCAGTCACAAAAGGACAAATATTGTATGATTCCACTTAGATGAAGTATGTAGAATAAATTCACGGAGACAGAAAGTAGAATGTTAGTTGCCAGGGCTTGAGGCCAGGGGTCATGGGAAATGGTTGTTTAGTGGGTACAGGGTTTTAGATTGGGAAAATAAATTTGGAAGATGGATGGTGACTGTTGCACAATAATGTTAATGTACTTAATACCATAGAATTGGACACTTAAACATGAATGAAACAGGTGAAAGTCCAAGGAGGAATTAATTTGCCCCATACTGGAACTCCTGGACGCATGTTCTACCCTCAGGCAATCTGCTGCTGAACTGGCAGCGCCAAGGGTTGGGAGGGCACCCAGCCCAGGAGCCAGGGAGGGAATAGGTACCACTCACCCAAACTTGACACCAGTTTTGCTTTTTGCTTGAAACTGACACTCATCCAGACTGGCTTGAAACTATGAATCAGGCATGACTTCAGTGGTGTGTATTTTTGGCCATGTTTATTACTGACTTTTTTGGAAAAGAATTAATTTGGTAAAATTGGGACATCCTCAAAAACTGTGATACCTTTTCCACTTGTTCTCTTGAGTGTACCCCTATCGCCAAAAGACCAGGAAGCCTAAAGTGTATCTGTGTTCTGTAGAAACCAAAGGCTTCGGACACAGATGGATCTGGGTTTTTTAAAATCTGGTCCTCCTCTGGGATAGGTGGGTGTTGGTAGGTGTCCTGGGTAAGTGATTTTTCTTCTGGGCTATAGTTTCTCCATATGTAAAATATTGGTATGGATTCTTACCTGGCTGTGCTGTTGGGAGAATTTACGGTGGTACCACGGTAGTACCCCTAAACAAGTCCTTTTCCTCACCTGTAAGAGGAGCCTTAAGAGTTCTAAGGGTGACCATTCACTGAATACATACTGTGAGACAGCTGTTGGTCTGATGAATGCTGTCCATGGACTGTCTCCTTCGGCTCTGTCTCTATGAGATAGATTTGGTCTAATCCTCAAAAACAGATGCGGAAGCTGAGGCTCACGCAGGTTGTCTAGGGCACATGGCAGAACAGATGGTGAACCGGACTGGAGAAGGATTGTAGGGACAGAGCTCCCAAGGGAGAAGCCACTCAGTTAATGTGACTATCCAGACACAGTGACACACACCAACAGACACGCACACACACAACTACAGACAGAGACATGCATGCACGCACACGTGCACACAGAGGTAATACTTTCCTAAGACACAAGAGCTATTCCATTGCAAAATCAGGAATTCCCCAGGAGCTTAGTGTCTAAGGACCACCCGTGGTGAGAAGGATCATTTCAGAAGCTCTAACTGTATTTGGTAGTAATTGTAGCTGCTTTACATTTTTTCTGATCACTTTTTGAAACAAAATTTCTACACAATCTATAGGGCGATACATGCTTTTAAAGACTATAACTGGTATTGTGCTGTTTTCTTTGGGAACAAATTAGGTATCCCTATAAGCGTTGAGCATTCTGTCCTGAGATTGTGCACAGTATAATTACAAAGGATGAGCCCCAGCTGCCAGGGGAGAGCAACTGGCAGTCTCAAAATGTTTTGTAAATGTATTAGTCTAAAAATTGCATTTTAATGTAGAATACTAGAGAGATAGAATTTTCCTTGTTAAATTATTCCATGTTAATTGCAGTCATTTTGTAGAATAAGACTGTAACTTTAGTTTAAAAAAAAAATAGGTCATTTCATTGCTTCCGAAATAGTTGAATTGCTCTCTGGAATAACCTAGTACTTCCTCTTTGGTTAGGGTCAGGATAATTGATGGAGTGCAGGAACGCAGATCTAATTTCAGGTCCAGCATTTGATTTTGGGAAATGTTGTGACCCCACAGTGTTTACTTTGCCCAGTTTTGGGGTGGGGGATTTAGCTCAGTGGTTAGAGTGTTTGCCTAGGAAATGCAAGGCCCTGAGTTCAATCTCCAGCACCAAAAAAAAAAAAAAGACAATTGGAAGACTTTGCCTATTTAAAGTGGACCTTATGTGCTGCTCCTCATCCAGATGATGCAGGTCTCATGGATTCATCTGATTGATATCTGTGATGTTAGCCCACCGAGTCATTTCAAAGACAGACCTTGAGCAGTGGGTTGACTGACAATGACGTACTCAGGCCAAGGAATTTCCCAGATATGTTTAAAGGGCCAAAGTTTGCATTGGTCCACCTTAGAAATTTCTGGTTGCTTCCTTGGCATACGGAAAAAGCCAGAGGCCAGCACATGGAGAATGGTATTTCTCCTGATGCACAGATGGGTACAGTACAGTTGATGAAAAGTAGATGCTTGAGTGTGGCACAAGCCTCTGAAAGAATAAGGCAGCTGTCATTAGGAAAAATTTGAATCACATCCTTTTATTTGAATAATTGTGTACTTCATTTACATTTTTCCTTGAAGACTAATGTTTGTCAGGTTAATAAAAATTTGAGCTGTTGCTCTTTTCTTGCCATCATAATGGTGCACACAGTGTCCTGGCTGATGCTCCTTGAGAGCTGTCTGCAGTGTCACAGAGGGCTGAGGACAGGCTCTTGGGTGGTGCCCCAAAGTTGTCCTCCAGTTTTTAACTGTGGTGATGAAGGATGGACACATTGGTGACTTTCAAATCAGGGATGATTTCAGGGATGATCACAGAACTGGGAAACTTGTTGTGAACCTCAGAAGCAGGCTAGACATGTGTGAAGCAACCGGTCCCAGATTTGGTGGCACAGTAGTCTGTTCCCTCCTGTATGTTCGGCTTCCTTGTACTGACAACCTTGGCTGGATGCACCATCCAGAGCAAGATGAAAACACACAGGAGGGGAAGCCCTGGGATTCTTTTTCCAGAGATCTGATATAAACAAATAAAATACTTCAACGGACAAAACAGAGCCAGTAAATGAAAAACTTTAAGTTTGTATGTAACCTGTTGGATTGTGGTGGACTTATTGTGGTCAACTTGAACAGGAACGCCAACTGAACTGAGTTGGAGTGGTTCTGGGCGTAGAGCATCCACCTGAAGATTGTTGCCAACATAACATAAAGGAGAACAGGGGCAGAAAATAGGGGCCAGCTGTTTCCCAGGAGAAGCTCTGTTGCAGCTGGTTTTCCTGAAGGGGAACTCAGCTGTTCTCATTGCAGGAGGAGCTCGGGGCCTTGTTGTCATCAGGGATGGCTGCTGTTTGCTTTCAGGAAGCTCTGGTCTTCTTCTCCTCTGTAAGTGTGGTACCCTGGCTCCAGTATATATTTCTTCAGCCTTTTAGTGCAGACACAGATGTACATGGGACATTGCTGAGGGCTTCCAGCCCTTGATTAGATCTTTTGAGTCTCCAGTGCATAGAGAGATGTTCTACGCTTCCTGCATTGGGCTTGTGTGTGTGAATGTTGTAATTTGTAAATGTCCTGTATTAAATCTGCTCTCTTGCAAACCATTGACTTTCACAGAATTTGGTACCAGAGAAGTGGGGTCATTGCCGTGACTGTACTTGGCTGTGTGGCTTAGGAGCCTTTGGAGCTGGCTTGTGAGAAGAGGAAGTGTTGGGAAAGGTTTGGAAATGTCGCCTACAAGAGAAGCCCTGGAAAGCCTTTGTTGGTACTTGAGGGGAGATTTTGGTCAGAGCTCAGTAGACCAGAATGCTAATAGAAAAGTTGCTGGTACAGACCAGGTTCGGGAGGTTTCTGCTGGGAAGAAGGACTGCATTGGCTGTTGGACTCCAGACCATGTGTGTTATGGCTTGTCAGAAAGTTTGTCTGCATTCTGCTCATGTCCAGAGACTCTGCCTGAGACTGAGATCAAGGGCAGCAGACTAATTAATCTTTGAGAAGAAATTTCAAGGCAGTCTAATGTTGAGGCAGTGGCATGCTTATTGCTGGGGGCTTTTAGCCAGGTTTATGTTGAGAACCAAGAGCAAAGAGCCCAGCAGAATGATTCAAAATGTTGTGAGTTTAGCCAAGAAGGCAGCTCCAATAAAGTTGTAGCCTGCAAAGATGGAACACAGGAGAAACTGATTGCCGAAAAGCTAGCAAGAAAAAGCCAAGTATTTCAGAAGAACACAACAGAAAAGACGGCCTGAGGATATCACAAGAACCAGCAGGACTCCAGCCTTTTTAGCTTCAGAGTTGGAAAAGTGAAAGACTTTGCTTTGAGAAGAAAGCCCAAGAGCATCATGTTCCAGAATGGTAGCGGCCTAGAGAATTTGTTCCTCAGGATTTAGTTCATGGGCACTCGACCCCAGTAGCCAAGAGAGAAGGAAGCTTGGCTACTGCTCCAGCTGGTGGCAGACCCTGGCATCATCCACGTGGTGCTATTTTAGGTGCATGCAGAATGCAAGAGTTGTGGGGTCAGGAAGGCTTCCACCCACATTGCAGAAGGCCTGGGAGGCCAGGCAGTGTGCCCCTGAGAGGGCAGTGTGAAGGTCTGAGTGTGAAACTGAAGGTGCAGCAGAGGCCCCAGAAGTTTGGAGAAGCCATGGATCATCTGAGGAAAACTGCAAGGAGGAAGCTGAGTCAGCCCAAGAGAGAAGCAATGGATGCTGCCACCACTGGAAGTACCACAGGGCTGGAGCCACCCAAGCCCTTTGGAGTTCAGACTTCACCACAGATCGCCTCTGGTGCTGCACATGGAGCTACAGGACCTAATGTTTGCCCTGCTGGATATTGGACTTGCTTTGGTCCCATTCTTTTGTATCCCCCTATTTGTACCTTTTGGAATGGTAATGTTTATCTTATGCCATTGTATGTTGGAAGCGTTTAAATTTCTCTTGGTTTGTACAGGGGCTCACAGCTAAGAGTTTGCCTTAAATCTCAGAGGAAACTTGGGACTTGGACTTTTCAGCAGTGTTGAAACTGTCAGGACTTTGGCAACTCTGAGAGATGGACTAAATGCTTTTTGTATAAAGGGATGTGCATGAGTCTTTGGGGGGCCAGAGGTGGAATGTTATGGTGAGTGTCTAGATGTCCCCCCAAAGCCTCATGTGGTCACAGGTGGGGCTTTTTCAGAGGTGGTTGAATCTAGGGTGTGTGATGCTGGGATTAAGGGTGTGTGATTACTAAATCAATCCACTGATTGGTTTGGCACCGCCCTAATCCCGGCAGCCTGGATAAAATGTAAGGGATAGTAAGAGACTTGCCTACCCCCTGCTTGGCTTGATGCCTTCTGCCTGTCTGCCAGGCCAACCTGCCTTGGATCCAGCCGATAGTGGACTGAAACCTCTACACACTGTGAGCTAAGTAAACCTTTCCTCCTTTGACTTTTGGTGTCAGGTATTTTGTTTCAGCGATGAGAAAAGTAACTAAGACACCTGATGTATACAAATAAGTGCCTCAACAGACAAAACAGAGCCAATAAATGAAAAAAAATTAAAGTTTTTGTGTAATCTGTTAGCTGTAGACCCCCAAGAATCACTAATAGTTTTAAAAACCAAATATTAATGATTAGAGGCTGTGATTATATTATTTAATTATTGTTCATTGGTCAAAATTTGAAGATGTTGCCTTACTGGGAGAAATGGGGGTGCTTGATAAATAAGCAGCATGAGAAGATAACAGGTTATAAGTACTTCACTTTGAATTTTTTGGATATATCAATGGGCTTCCATTCTAGAGAGATACTTGTGGTTTTTTTTATGATAAAGTTTCTCATCTATTTAAAGTATGTTTATATTTTGGTTGTGTTCTGATTACCTTGTGTGTAAGGAAACCTTTGAACTCAAACCTTTAACCACTCGTTTATTTGGAGAACTGGCAAATCTTGCATCCAGGGTTGACTGATGAGAGAAACCAAGTCACTTCTCTGTATCTCTGGAGTCATTTCTGTATGGGGTGTTTGTTATAAGTTGAGTTATATTTCACCAAAGACGATTACCTGGCAGTCCTAGTTTCTGATATCTGTGAGTGTGAACTTGTTAGGAAAAGGTTTGTTTGCAGATGTGATCAAATGAAAGTTATACAGGAGCAGGACTCTGTTGTGACCCGGCAACTTACAAGGTGATCTGGCCTCAGATATGGGGAGGAGGCCACAGAAGGACAGAGGCAGACACAGAAGGACAGAGGCAGACTCAGCAGGTGTGTGGCGGGAGCCTGGCGTGCGTGGGCTGCTGATGCTGCAAGAGCAAGAAGGGGGCTTTCTCTGGAGGTTTTGGAGGAAGCTCACCTTGCCGACACTTTGATGTCGGATCTCTAGCCACCAGCCCTGTGAGAGAAGACTTCTCTGTTGTTTTAGGTCACCCGATGTGTTTCTGTTGTAGCCACAGTGATCCAAGCAGACAGGACCCACTCCTGTGAGTCCTTCAGGTGATTGTCTCCTGTGTTTATGTGAAGAAGGAAAGATGTGTAAACGTGGCATGTTACTAGTTCTAGCCTTTCTTGCGGACCTCAGAGACATGTGTCCTGAGGACCCATGAGCATGAGCTAGAGGCACGGGGCCTGTGTTCAGGTTCTGGTTCTCACTAGCACTGACTGTGAGGGAAGACGCCACTTTGAACCTTCTTGCCTCCACATCTGCAAAATGGTGACAAGACTGGTGCCTTCCTCCACAGGTGAGCTAAAACACAGTACTTAAGATACCTGCGATCCTCAGCACTTAATGACTGTTGTTATATTGTTATACGAACCCAGAAGGCCTCAAATTTGTCAATTCATTGTTTTGATATTTATTAATTCGGCATGAGTTAGGTGCAGCTCTTTTCCACGTAGAACTTGTAGTCAGATCAGCAGAGATTTATTTATTTACATGTTACTGAAATAGCACATCAACAAAAAATACAAGGATAGAGCATGACTAATTCTTTTGGGAGCATCAGGGAAGGTTTCCTTAAGATGAGATTTGGAAGGTTGAGTAGGAGTTTGCCAGGCAACAAAGGAGGAATAGAGCAGTAGGGGACAGTGAAAGCAACTTCTCCAAATATGAAGACGGCCAGCACTCACTCAGGAGACAGTGACTACAGTGGTGTAAGAGAACATGTCCTGGAGCAAGAATTCGCATCCTGCCACTTATTGCTGTGTGACTGCCTGCTACTTTCTTGATTTCTCTGTGCCTCTATATTTTCATTTTTTAAGTAGGGATAACTGGCTTTGGGAGGACTAAATGGGTAGTCCAACTTGAAGTGCTTAGATCAGTGCTTGCCCAAAGTCAGTCATCAAAAATATTGGCTTTAATTAACGTTATTATTCGTCTTTGCTATCAGAAGACAGGGGTCAAGAAGCCCCACTTAACACTCGTAGCTGACTTCAGTGTTTCCTGTGGACTTGGATGAATGCTGCACCCTCAGTTCTGTACACTGTTCTACCACCTGAAGACAGGAGGTGAAAAAATATAGTGTGCATTGTTTAAATAGAAGGAAAAAAGTATTAAAATAGGCCAGACATTGGCACCAAGCTGTGTACAGATTGCTGATTAGGCAAAATAAAAAAAATAAACCAACATATTGAGTCAACATGATTTTGTTTTTAAATCTGGTAAACCACCTGTATCTTTAAGTGATCAATTTAAACATGTTCTCGTTTGTTGTTAATTGTCTCTAGATTATCTAGTGTTGTCGGTCCACATCCTGACCTGGGGTAATTAAAAATGAAGGCCACCTCTGGAAAAGCCACTCTTGTGTCACCACCTTGGCTGGCATGTGTTCCGAGGCAGAAGGGCACGTGTGGCCTTGGGATTCCTGGGTCACACATTTTAGAGCTGTGATGGCGAATGCATGATTTTGGCCATGGTCCCATCTAATTTTATTTTTACTTTTGAAGGGATGGGTCTTCCATTTGTGGTCTTTTTGATCAGGAAAGGAAAATGTATTCCTTAGGACAAGACACAGGCAAAAAGGAAATCAAAAGTAAACATCACTAGAAATTTCAACATTTGGAGAAAATAATTGTTAACACTTGGGATAGAGCCTTCTGGGCCTCCTTGAACTTGCAAAGAAAAAAAAAAAAGAAAAAAAGAAAAACTAGGCCCTTTTCAACCGTAGGGTGGCTGAGGCCAGCAGAGGACACAGGCAGGCAAGTGAGTAAGGCTGCTGGGGCGTTGCTTGGTTAGAAATGGTCTGGAAAATTCTGGACAGAAGCAACATAATGATCAAGGAATTGCTTTGCATTAAGTTACTTTAAAATGTTAGTAATAGGAAGTGGCTGTTTACCTCGGGCCAGTGAGGAGCTAGGGAAATAGAAGTGGATGCAACAGACATCTGAGCTTCGTAACTTGAATCCAGTGTCAGGGCTATTGACAGTACCCAACCAGGATGCACGATTGACATTCCGAAGTGTTTAGTGCTGTGCTGAAAAACTGGACCCGGGGAATGGAACACAGGTGGAGGCTGGGGAGAGGGAATGCTGTTTTGCAGAAAAGACTTCACAGAGTGGGTGAGGGAGGATGCCCTGGCTGGGCTTCGTGGGGGCCAGACAGTCCAGGAGAAGGGCGAGGAGCAGGAGGACATCAGTGTGGTTGGGATTGGGTGAAGGAGCGAGGAGGAGTAGATGGAATCAGGTGAAGGTGGTGACACAGCTTGGAGGGCTGCCAAGGCCACTGAGGAAGATGTTAAGTCATTGGATGGTTCCAGCTGAGGTGCATTTTGCAAGGGTCATCTGGCAGCTGAGGTGCGATGAGGTTTTAGGGGTGGTGGATGAAGGAGGGAGATTGGTGCAGAGACTGGCTGTATTCTGGTTTGAGAGGTGGTGGAGACTTGGACCAGGGTGGCATTGGTGGATGTGTTGAGAAATGACTGGATGCTGAATGTATTTTCAAAGCAGAGCCCAGAGGATTCGAGTTGGATGTAGGGTGGGACAGAGAATGAAGGAGGATTCTGCAGATGATAGTTGGAGGCTGCTCTGAATCGATGCGGGGTGGAGCAGGTTTGGGTGAGGAGTTCAGCTTTGGACTTGAACACTTGACGTATATAACCAGTATCCTAGAGGAGTGGAGGATGAGGCAGATCTGTGAGCCTGAGCTCAGGGCAGAGGACTAAGCTGGAATTGGAGGGTCCGGGGGGTGTGACAGTCGCCCAGGGAGAGAGTGAGGGTAGAGACCACAACATCCAAGACACCTGCCTGGTCACAGTGGGGAGAGTTGAGGAGGAGTCAGGAAGGAGCGTTGAGACCCAGCAGCCTCCAAGGTAGATGCATAATGTCTTGAAGGCAAGTGAAAATATATTTCAAGGGAAATTGTGACTACGTAGGTCAGATCTAAAAGTAAATCAGAAGTAAATTTAACCTACAAAATCAAAAACTAAGATGTACATTAAACTCTAGTAATTCTCATTAAAAACTTATGAGAATTTCTTAAGTTTTATTTATTTCTCAGTAGACAGAATTGTTTTAGGTATTAAAACTCGTTATCTTTTTGTATACCTATTGGCCATTTTTATGTATTCCTTGGAGAAATGTCTATTCAGCATATTTATCTATTTTTAAAAGTTGTTTGTTCTGCTATTAAGTTGTATGAATTCTCTATAGATTTTGATACTAACTTCTTGTCAGATACTTGGTTTGCACATATTTTCCCAAATCAATAGATTGCTATTTCATTTTGTTGATTGTGACCTTTGCTGTGCAGAAGCTTTTTAATTTAATGAAGTCCCATTTATTCATGATTTAGTAACCTGAACTTTTGATGTGCTATGCAAAAAATCATTGTTGTGGCCAAGCTTAATGAGTTTTTTCTGTGTTCTTTTCTAAAAATTTTAGGTTTCACATCTACATTCGATTTTTGATCCATTTCGAGTTGATTTTTGTGTACAGTGTGAAATAAGGACCCAGTGTCATTCTTTTGCCTGTGTGAGTCCAGTTTCCCCATCACCTTTTGTTGAAAAGACTCTGCTTTCTCCATTGTGCTCCTTCTTGGGGCCCAGGTTTGAAATTAGTTAACTGTCTGGAACTCTCTTCTTTTACAGTTAATTTCTTTTTTTTTTAAAGAAGGGTGTGGGAAAAATAATAAGCAATGAATGCATAGAAATAAACTTTAAAAAGAATTTAACAGCTGTTGGTGTTGTCACTGGATTCCAAGTTGAGCAGAGGAATTATGCTGTTACAGATTATTCATAAACCAGCCGTGTGGCTTGATCACATTACACACAGATGTTAATAAGGGGGAGAGAAAGCTGCTTATTGGCTCAAGTGGACAAAGGAGGAAAATACATGTGGTGTAAGTTTTCCGGTCTCCTGCTCAGCAGTTGTCTGGGCCTGTGAGTGGCGTATTTTATCAGTCTGGGCGTTCCCTATCCTGAGGTGGGCAGGGCTGCCGCTATCACAGTGCTTGTGACCTCTTGGCTGTGACTTGACCCTGCTGGGTCCCTGCCTGGTTCTTCCCCAGGGAGAGGTAAATCGATCCCAAAAGAGTCTTCCTCTTTTATTGGCTCAATTGCTTTATCCTTTATAAAAAGGAAGATTCTTCTCAGAGAAGATGTGAAAGGAGCAGAGCCTGTGAAAGTGAGTCTTCCACTTCGGATGAAGGTGCTTGAAGAAATGGACTAGGACCAGTCTGTTCGGACACACACATTTACTTTTCCTGAGAACTAGTTTGTTGAGATGTTTTATTGTTTGATTTTTTTTTTTTTTTTTTGTGGTGCCGGGGATCGAACTCAGGCCCTTGTGCTTACAAGGCAAGCACTCTAATCACTGAGCTAAATCCCCAGCCCCTATTGCTTGATTTTTGAAGTGAGGCCGTGTTGTCAGAACAGTGATCCGCTTGTTGCTTTGGAAAGGAGATTTGCGGTGGCTGTAATCCTGAAGAGCTAGGAGAATGTTACTGACTCGTTTATTTAAAATCTCAAGTGCACAGTTCCGTGTGGCCATGGCCCAGGATGACGTTTCCATCCCTCTTGCACTTTTTCTCCTGTTCCTTCTGGACCCTCTTATCTTTCTCACTGAAGATGAAGTTTCCCTCTTTTGAACTGCAGTGTGTGCTCTTCTTGTTGACTGCCTTCTGCGCAATCATCAATGTTGTGAGTAGCAATAGTTTGTTCTTTTCCATTCTGTGTAATATTTCATTGTTGAATATATTTAGCTCATCTACACTATAGTTGACAGACACTGAGTTTCCCAATTTTTGGCAGTGTTTTTCATAGCATATTGTTTTTGGAATAATGTACTACGGCCCTTCTTATATATATGCCTTTCTTGGACACTTATGGATTTGTTAGGTGTATATATATATGTACACATATATGTATATATATATACACATATATGTATACATATATATATATTTTTTTCCTTTGGTTTTTTGAGGCAGGGTCACCTAGAACATAAAGACACATAATTAAAAGCACCCATCTCTATGTAGTCCAGGCTGGCCGGAAACTCACTATGTAGTCCAGGCTGGTCTTGTTAGGTATATACTTTTAGAGCCAGCATTGCTGAATTGAAAGGCATAGAGAGGTTGTTTCATTTTCCTGTGGTCCTCCAAAGTGTCAGTCCCAGTTCATGTTCCCATCAGCTCTGTATGTCGTGTAACTCGCTATGTTCCTGGCCATAGTTAGCGTAACACTGCCATCCTTACAGGTACCCTCTTAGCCTGTTCACAGTGCTATAACCAGAGTGCCGCAGACTGGGTGACTTAACAGCCTTATTTCTCACACTTCCAGAGGCTGTGAAGTCCAAGATCAAAGCACCGGCAAATTAAGGTCCTGCTTTCTGATTCCCAGATGCTGTTTTCTTGCTGAATCTTCACATGGCTCTGGTTATTATTATTTTGTAAAATAAGGGCACTAATCCCATTCTTGAATGCCCCACTCTCCTGATCTAATCACTTCCTAGGACCCCACCTCCTATTACCATTGTGTTGGGGATCAGAATTTTAACATCTATTTTGTGGGCGGGGACAAACATTCAGTCTCTAATAGACACCAAAGCTGGAACCCTTCTTGCTCTTTAAGATTCTTTTCTTTTACAGGCAGGTTATAACAGGAATAGCCATCCTTCTGAAATGACTCTAGAATCTATTGTGTCTTTTTTTCTCTCTGAAGATGTCTTTCTTTTTTTTCTCACCTTGTTGATAGCAAAGCCTGCTAATTGGCTGTAATTAGCTGGTTTTTTTTTTTTTTGTCTCTTAGACTTTCTTTTCTAGAAGCTATTCTCCAAATGTTCCCCTAGAACATAAAGACACATAATTAAAAGCACCCATCACTGTTTATAGGCACTTTAACGTGAATTGAATGGAACTCTAATTTAAAACTGGATGTAATGTAAAGTCTAAACTCCTTTGCATAAATACTAGAAAGAGGTAAAGAGTAATGATTTTTCATTCTGTTAGGGGTATCATTTAGGAAAAACACACATATATATATACAATTCAATTTATTCCTTGCCACTACAGGAAGATTTGGTTTATAAGAGAAGCTAAGCTGTGAGAGATAATTTCATGTCATAGAAATGAATGAGAGTATTATGGAAGGATCATTCAGTTTAGATTTAAAGATTCTTGATTGTTAATAATAAGTAACTCTTGGATGACACTTTACAGTTTATGAGTGTGTACACACACACACACACGTTTGTCATTTAATTCTTACAGTGACTACGTTAAATAGGTAATAGTACAGCATTCTTCTTTTCTAAGTGAGGAAATGGGGTCTCTGAGGAGCTGAATAACTTGTCCAGAGTAACACGGACAATGCCTGATGGGTTTGGCTCATACAACCGAGTGGTCTGACTTCACAGCACCTAGTCATTAGATTCAATTTTATCCTGTCTGTATATGATTTCTGGTGACAGGCTCCCAACTTGAATCGGTAGTTTATATTGTATGTTTTATAGATAATAATTGTCTACTGGTACAACTGTATATTGTTGCTATTTGTTTCCTCAAATTAAAAGACCCTTCTCTCTTTTCATGTTATTCACGGTACAGATTGTAGTAGAAAGCACACTATATAATGAAGTAGAAAAAGTAATTTAAGAAAAAATCACCTGAAATCCCATCATTTTGATAGGTGTTATATTTTAGTATGTCTTTGGAAAGTAAGGAACTGCTGCCTTCTGTTACCTAAGATCCTGTTTTATCATGTCTTCATTTTATCAAGAAAAAGAAAATTCTAGTTGAAGCTCATTTCTCACCTGATTTCCCTTCTATGCTATGGTTATTTGGATGCTAATACTTGCATTAATCTTAAAAATCCATACTACAAAATAGATTCTCACATTGATGACTCATATGATTCTTATGCATGTGCTGAGGCTGTGAATTTTAGTGATAAAGTTGGGTTCTTTGTTTCTATTTACCCTAAATATTTGTTTACATTTTGTAATAATTCTCAAAGGCATAGTGCTGTCCAGTTCATGATCTTTAGAGTCCACGGCTAGCTTCATCATTTCCTCATTGTATGGCCTTGAGCAAGTCAATACCTGTTGGGTAGGGTTCTGTGAATACCAGCGAGATCATGGCAGTGCTAAGACAGTGATGATAATTAATAATAATAGTAATGCTGATCCTTTATTTATGGTCACAATAATTTGTTTCTAAATGAAGAGATTTGAACCTCAGCAGTGACAATAATGGAGGTCTCTTTGGGATTAAATAGAATCTTCATTGTTTTGTATGATACCACTGTGGGCAGAGTGGTAAGGGTTGACTTATCGTACTCTGGAACTTCCTGGCTTCTGTGTAGAGGCAAACAGCAGAGAACTGAACTTGGTTGCAGAGGTCGCATGCACACATAAACCTGCAAAGTTAGGTGCATACCAGACGAGTGAATACCACACTAATTATTATCCTACCATGGAGAAAGTCTAATAGAATTGTAGCTTCAGGCACCATGTAAGACCTAGTTTTTTAAGCTGGCAAAATAACGATTACTATTTTTAGTTTAATTTCTGCCCTTTAAAAGAATGTAGTATACTCCTCGCTACTCCTGGATGGTTTTATGTATTTTAATTAATGTTATGTTATTGCACTTGTGCCCTGAGGCTGATTTGGTGAAAGATGTAATTTCAGATGGCTGATGAAATTAGATACGTCTGTCTGGGAAGACTCTGTTATTCGTATTTATGGTTATAAAATATTTCAGGTCTATCTACGTAAGACATTCCTGTGTTGTAAACACGCAGATCATGTTCTGAATCCATTTGTCTTATAGAGTTGAGTGGTTACACACTAGTAAAGTGATCAGAGCTCTAGTTTGGAGATGATTTTGTTTTTTGTGGTGTTAACACGACTCTACATTTTTTACATAGAATCTCATTGTGCAATGATGTATAAAAAGATGAAGGCGAGTCTATAAACCAAACATGCTCAAAACTCCCAGCTTTATTACTTTATAGTCAGACCTCACATTCTTGAATTGGCATGAGGCACATGTCTACATAGAAGTCAGCTTTATGTGTGTCTGAGAAGCCAAATATAGGACATAGAAAATATATTTTAAAGCACTTGCCAGAGCTGAATGCAGTTAAAATGTTACGATAAACTGAAAGATAATTCTCTAAGAAAAAATAATATATTGAGTGAGGCTTGATACAGTGTGAGGAACAGCCATTAATGATGATTTATGATGATACAATGCAAAGCAGAATTTCTCTTTAATGGGAATCAAGAATTAACATGGAAGATGTTGTATAGTGATGGAAGAGTATAAGGTATCCTCTCTACCTTAAATGTTGGAGCCAAAACCCTCACGGTGGTAGAGTTTGAGGTTTAAAGTGTTAGGGGAAAGTACTGGGGGTATCAAGAAAGCAAGTGAACCTTAGGAATTTTGTACACATTTTTTTCAGGGCTCTCCACATTCAATAGGCGGGTGCACTTTAGAGAGCTTGCACATAATTTCATTGTAATAGTGTATGTTCCTTTGCTTCGTGCCAGATCATGGCTATGTTAAGGTGCATCACCTGTATCCAGGGGCTGGTTGTCTGTTCAGATAATCAGTGCTTCAGCCAACCTCCCACCCTTCCAGTATTCCCATTCATTTCCTGTTTTGTACCAAGTACTGTTTTAGGCTTTGAGGATACAATGATACAAAGTTCCTGCCCTCAATAAGATTATATTCTAGTGGAGGGGCTGCCTTTGGTTGCCTTATGCAGAAGCAGTGCCTGAAGTAGAGTTTGAGAAACAAGATGTTTATGTGAGATCAGTATCTGTGAACAGAATGGGGCAGAAGCAGGATTGGGCAGAGGAAGAAGTTGAACTGTGATGCAGGTTTGCCAAAGCCTCACTCATTCCCTAGAGAGTTCTGGAGTAAATATCTCCTGTTCACAGTGCCCCACACTGAAGTGTAACCTCGCTGCTACTAGATGGGTACAGGTGTGGGCTACCTTGGAAGGGTGGGCAGAGATGAAAGGCGACTGGAAAAGAAGACCTGAGAAGGAGTGGTCTTTGACGTAGGAAGAAAATCCAAAGAAAGAAGCTCTCAGAAGGCATGTACTGAATGTGTTTTAAGAAAGCCGCCCAGTAGGATGAGGGTTCAGATTGACCATTGGTTTTGGCATCATGGAGGCCATTGGTGACTTTGACCGCCAGTTTTGATAGGTGAGAGCAGTGCAGCCCTAAGCAAAGTGACCTCAATGGGAGGAGACAGAGTAGACAGCTCTTGATTTCAACTGGCTTTTCCATTGTTTGCTGAGGGTGTGATCTCATGCTCATCCCAGAGATCCCCGTGCCTTAGGATGCTGCGGATGGGAAAATGTTTCACAAGCTTTCTATAACCGTAGAATGAAGCTTCAGGTACTTTTCAGGCTCCACTTTTTCTGTTACAGGGTTATTGAACTTTCATTCTACCCAGTGGTGATAACTTCCTGCCAAAGTATTAACGTGCTAACCTCTCAAGTTTTAGGTCCTTTGCTTTTACCAGAATGGTATAATAGTGCTGAGTTCTTGAGCAGTAAGGAGCACTAGGGTTATAAAGGATTAGTCATGGAGTCATAAGGGGAGGGGTATTTGACCTAAAAGGAAATTTATCTTGTATTCACTTTCATGAATAAAGAAAATGAAAAAATTATACACAATTAGCTCTCAGGATCATTTACATCCAGAAACCATTTTAACCACATTTTAATTTCCTCCTTCACGTATCTTAAAATCAAGAGTTACGAGTAAAGTAAAATCAACACACTTGAGTTTCATCTCCTTTCATTATCCCAGTCCATAGTAGAAGGGCGCAGAAGACCCAAAAAGCACTAAAAGTGTGGAGTGAAACCAAAGGGCCCTTGAGCTGCAGCCTTCCCGTCTTCCCTGACGGCTCTGTGGAGGCATTTAGAAGAAGTTCTAAGTGAATGTGTGTGACTTTCAGGGAGACCTGTACAGTGTTACAGAGGAGATATTAGGTATGTTGTTTCTACAAGGCCATATCAGGTTTGAAAACAAATTTTTAATGGAAATGATGGAATTAGATTTGGTCACTGATGTCCTTCCTATTTGCCTGGAGGGCACCTATTTAAGAGCACTCCTGTTAACTCAGAGTACATCTGACCAAATGTGATTATTTCTAGGAGATGAAAGGAACTTTTGCTCTTAAGGGTTCATTGCCTTCAACAGAGTGCCAGGGGGTCCAGGGAAAACAAAAAAAGCAAGTGGAATTAAACTGCTCAGTGAAAAGAGCTGGAAATTCAGGCCGAAGGAAGCATTTGCTCATGAGGCTCCTAGAGGTTGTCCAAATCCTGTGCCAGATGCAGATAGGTGGGGCAAAGTCTCCCGAAACCTTGGGCAGGTCTCTCTGGTCCACCAGAAGATATAAGAAAACATTTGTGCTAGTTTGACTCCCAGGTTCCAGATCCAGGAGAATGAATTGGATAAAGCAGCTGACTTCTTGCAGCAGATAGTGAGGTATGAAACGGACAGCTGCCTCCTACTGATGAAGTTCCTCGGTCTACGGACACAGATGGTTTCTCAGGGTTCCAGCATTCTAGGGACTGCTTTGCTCTTACAGTTCTCCCTTTTTGTCTTGTCTGAGAATGGCCTCTTCAATTCAGCACTGAAGTTTAGATATGAAAGAAAGAGGACTCCTTGGGGATTGTTTCTTAAATCATGTAATGAGTTAACATATTGTCAAATATGGTTTTGTGTGTTTTCCCAGAGGCTTTAAAAGATTGTCATTTCCAAGATAAGGATGATTCCCAGGCAGCTCTCTACTTCATTTTTGAATTCTAATATACTCTAGCATTCTTAACCCTTTGTAGTTATTTTTCATGCTACTCTATGTCTGTTTAGGAAATTTTAAATAAAGCCAGCTGTGTTAAATATTCATAGCATCGATTTTTGCTTGTTTAAAGTCTTTGGTGATTTATTTTCCAGGAGTGTTAATGTGACAGTTACTCTGCGATACGTTTCTTGCACCTCGTTTAATTGATACTGTATTTCACGAGGATTATTGTAGGCTTATTGCTGTTGCATTTGGAGTTGTGACTCTGTGCTGGTAATCCAGAGGCATGAGATCCCATGTTGTTTTCCATTTTAATTATGCGTGCTTTGAACTGACAAGTTTGAGAAGGACCATTAACTAATTAATAGACCTGATGGACAGAAGCCATTTTGGTAGAGAAGACCTGGGGATAATTTGTGGGTATTGTTGTGTGAATTTATTTTAAAAAATGATGGTACATAAATTTAGTCTATATTCTTTTTAATTGATATATAAATTGCTATGCTTTATAATAAGATTGGAGTTTGAGAAAATAGTTCAATGAAGTTAATGTCATATTTACATAAAAATCTTGGAATACAATATGATTTATATTCTTTTGGTGGATGCTAGTACTTTCTTTACTTCTTAACTGAGGTACCTGGGATATCTCAGGCTGTGTGAATGGTAGTTGCATTGCTTTTTCAAGGAGGTTAATTGATATTTTTATTATTTTCTAGAAACCTTAGTAGTTTTTCAGACCACTAGAACACCAGTACACTAAGTTTGCAGTTGTCATTGAATCCTCATGCAGTGTAGTACTATATTAGTCTACTTTTAATACTGACGAAATAGTAGAGGGTAGGTAACGGTATAGTTAAAGCAGGTTTATTTAGCTTACAGTTCTGGGGGTTTCAGGCCTGGAGCTGGCATTGGCTGTGCTGTGGTGAGGCCTGCATGACAGACCAGTGCAGGAACGTGGGAGAGGGAGCGATCACGTGATGCAGGGAGCAGGAGCCATATGTGGGGGTTGGTGATAACATGTTCCTGTAAGGTCCTCTTAGAACTACCTTAATATCTTCCAAGGGCAGCACCCCAAAAGACCTAAGAACCTCACACCACATGAACCCCTGGGGGACAACCCCCATTTGAAAAGGTAGGCATTTAGCAAGTGTCCACTTTTGTATTGATATAACAAACAAATGTCCATGCAAGAAGAATCTTTGTTGAGTAAATAAATGAGTGTCCCTGAATTAGAAGTGGAACACAGTGTTGGGGCCCTGAAGGAAGAAGGAGGGTTTGCTTGTCTATCACAGTCCTTAATAAATATTTGTTTAATGGTTGAGAAGTGGAAGAGAGATAGGAAGGAGGCAGTTCTGGGTGGATAGAAGGAACAGTAAAAACTTCAGAGGCCAGAAAATACAAGACCAGCCTGAGGCCTGAGTATTTATATTGGATTTAACTGAGGTATGAGAGGGATTTGGAAGGAACTCCAGACTAGGAGTTAACACACTTGGTTCTGTGCCACTTCCTGAGAATGTGACCTTGGATGACTCAGTGAGCCTCAGTCCTTGGTTTTCTCACGTACTTTGCCTTCCCTAAAGCCTTACTGTGAGGCTCAGATGAGGAAGGTTCTGTAAGAGTGCTGGGTAGTGGAGTAAGCCTGATGGAAGATGAGGCACATTTATTTGACAGATGTGTGGTGGCAATTCAGTGTGGGTAAAACGTGATCTTACCTCTCAGCTTTCATTCAAGTGGGTGGGGAAGATGCTAATCAAGCAGTTGCTCAGATTTAGATTTACAAACTGTTCTAAGTACCATGAGGTACAACATGCTGGAGGCTAATTCTAGTCCGGGTAGGAACAGAGCTCAGCTGTGGGGTTTGAAGTTTGTTTTACAGATGATCTAGCCTCGAAATTTCTTAGTAGGGAGTGACTTAAACCCAACATTGCTTTGAACATTAATCGGTTAGGCTAGACTGAAGAAAGGTAGGAGTCTGAGCAAATGGTTAAATGAAGTTGTGGTCATATATAAAACATGGAATTGCTTTAAAGTTTTACAGGTTGAGTATCCATTACCCAAAATACTTGCGACCACAAATGTTTCAGATTTTGGATTTTTTTTTTTTTTGGAATATTTGCATAGACTTTGCTGGTTAAGCCTGCCTAATCCAAAAATCTACACTGAAATGCTCCACAATCCAGTACTGTTTGGGCACCATGGCCCAGCCTGTTTAGGGAAGGATATTCAACCTGTAATTGTTTGATGTTGTTGCTTTTAGGTGAAATTTTTTTGTGTCTTGATGTTTATATGGTTTTACTGGGTAGATTAGTGAATATCTATTTTTAGTTAAACATCAATTTGGTTAACACAAAATACTAGCAGACACTGACGTAGGTTCTTCTATGTGCCAGGGATCTTGCACTTAGTGCTTTGTATGTATTAACTCTCGACAACCATATGGGGGGTTGAGACCATATTATCCTCTCATTTCATTGATGAAACTGAAACTTGCCAGATGCATAGTTAGTAAATGGGATTTGGGCCCAGGCATTGCTCAGTGTGTAGTCTTCATTGCCATAGTATCACCTTTTCATTTAAAGACAGAGAGTTTAGCCTTGTATAAGCAGTAAAGCAATCTTTAAATGACCACTTTGAATCCTTTGGTCTCAGTACTGTACATTTTCTTCCTCTTGCTTTTTAAAGTTTTATTAATTACAAAGTTAGGGGAAAAGTTCATTTTAAGGTGCAGAATATTTTTAAAAGTTGTTTTGCAGTTTGCATTTTGCAATAAAAGTTTGATGTCCCTGACATTGCTTTCTGGGCTACATTTCTCCTTATCTTTTACTTCGTTTCATAGCCAGAATAACTTATCAGCAGAGTTAGAGAGCATCCCAATCTCTTCATAGGGTTGATCTCATGTGTGCATCCCACCTTCTACTGCCCAGAAAAGCTTCAGTTCAGTATCAGCTGTGAGTTTAGTCTAAGGCCGTAGAATCTTCGAGTGTGTAGGAGCTGTGGTGTATGATGAAACTGATTCCTTGAGTGTGTAGGTGGGAGCCTTAAATGAAGGCAACCTTCTTCCATAGGGCTCTGGTGGTAATTATTGGCAGAACCAGAGCCAGAGACCAGGCTCTAGAGCATCTATCTGTCTACCCAGTTTCTCCCACTGCCTATTTAGACCTTCAACAGACATCCTCCCTCCAGCTGTGTGTGCGTGTGTGTGCATGTGTGTATGTGTGTGCATGTATGAGAAGCGATTCTTTTTTTTTTTTTTTTTTTTTTTTTTTGGTGCTGGGGATCGAACTCATGGCCTTGCGCTTGCAAGGCAAGCACTCTAACTGCTGAGCTAAATCCCCAGCGTGTGTGTGTGTATATGAGAGTGAGTGTTAAGGTATGGAAAACAGGGCGTTGCCCATGCTAAGCAGGTGCTCTACCACCGACCCACATCCCCAGCCCTTGTATGTGTTTTGTTCTGTGTATTATGAAATTTTATATTAGCTCAGTTATGTTGCAGTGCTAAAAGTGGGGACAGGACACACTCTGGCCATTTTTTTTTCAAATATATTTGCAATTTGGGTATTAATAAGATCTTAAACATTTCACCCTTTAATTTTAGTTTTTTGCCAGCCAAGAATGGTTTTATGAAATCAGATTTGTGTGTTAATTTCCCTTATTCTGGTATTATACTTTTCATTTGTTTTGCTTATTTTTCTTAACCCCAAATTAAAACTTTAATATTAAATTATGGGCAAATTTGGATAAACTATAAAAAGTCTAAATTCAGAATTAAACTGAACTCTTGGCTTTTGTTTAGTTTTGGTTATGGCTCAGAATTTCTAACATTTTTTGCAGCAATATTAAGAGAAAAATGTAGTATCTCATAGGGGACTTTTTATATCTTACTTTTAGGTTCTGCTTTTGTTTTATGACCTTTGGGCTCTGCCAGGAAAAATGATGCTTTCTGTCTATTTTAACTGAGTTGATCCCCTGATGGCTCTACTTTAATTTGGTTAATGCTGTTAACTGCTAAAAAGAACATTCTCTGCTAAAAGGTACATTCTCTGTGGATATAACGTTACTAAGAAAGAGACATAAGCTTGCAATTTCACAAATTGTTTTATTTCCTTTATTTGGTTAGAACCTCTTTTTGGACTCCTTATGCTTTCTGCAATTGGTGTGAGACTTTCCATACATTGTATTTTGTCCCGGTTTTTATCACCTACCATTTATGTCTCAGTAACAGGAGGCCAGAATCTCTTGAATATTCTATACAGAATTTTATGTTTACAATATAAAGCACTCTTATCTGGGATTGTCATACCAGCAGCTGGTCAGTTATTTAAGATGGAAAAATGTAAAAATATTACATTCATATCTGAAACATTTTATTTTAAACTCAAACATATGTTTGCTAATTTCTGATATACGGGCAAGGCCTGATAAATGGTTTCCATGTTAATATTTTACTTGTAAACTACACCCATGATGCATGGCTTTCAGCTTGGACTGCTTAAAGTGCGTAAGGACTTTAAAATATTTGTGAAATATGTGATTGTAGAATCCTTCTAGATTTTTGTCATTTGTCTTTTATTCCATTGCCATTTGTGCCTTACCCTGAATATGATAGTTATTCTAATGGTTTGCTTTCATTGAATTATTCCTAATCATTCAATGATTTGACTTTATTTTCATAGAAATGTTAATTTTCCTGGACTCACATATTACATGTTATAAAATTTACTGTATGTATATACAGTTAAGCCTGAATAACTGACATAAAAACATTAGGAATAAACACATCTGCCCCTAGGAAGGATAAAGCATGATTGGTAGGAAACGTGTGTTTCTCAGCCTATGTGTAGTGAAGATTTAGTCTTTCTTCTTTTCAATCTGTCATGGACCTCTACTTTTATAAACAAAAATAAATAAATAAGACATAAAATACAATGTTAATTTTTAAACTTAATTTTAGGAACAACAGAAATGAAATATTTCAGTAAATTACAGTTAGAATCAACATAAGAAAAAAGAAAAATAATTGTAAAATCTGTACATGTTCTTTGAACACATGCATGTATAAACAGTTCACATAAAAATCACATAGGCAATTCCATAAAAATGGAAAAAATTGTTCCAGTTATAATTAAACAAAAAGTTATAAGGGAAATGCTGATTTTCCTTACTAAATGTTTCTCTGCATACTTTGAACAAACTGTCTACATATCAATGTTCAAAGCTTTTTATTATACAAATAAATTTACTTGTTACTTGTTAACTTGTCCGCTCTAGGCTGGGTTGGTGACAGCTTGTCTCAGGGATACAGTAAAATGTATATCTGAACTGTTTCCGGTTTTGTTTTAATAGCATTTGTGGTGGAGGAGCTGATCTTACAAAGGACTATTGATGACAGTGATTAAAGACATTTTTAGAAGCAATTACAGTAAGCTCAGGATATTCCTTATTTTTTCCTCCAAAATAAAGCAAGCAATGCCATGGCATCAAAATTCTTCTTTAGCTCTTCCTCTAGACTAGCCAGTTCCAATAATTGATCCATAAATCCATGATTAAATTTAAATGACCTTTCAGTGTATGAAATGGATCCCCAGTTTTAATACTTCTAAATTATACGTGACAGACCAGCCTTGAATTTTCACTGTGGTCACATGGTTCTTTGGAGCTTGACCATTAGGAGGTGGCTGGAACAATATGCGACTTACCCGACAAGGTCGGTTGACTGGCCTGGTCAACATTGAGTCTGCTGCTCATGCATCTTAATGATACAGCCATGTCCAACTGTTCCACGTGTTTCTAAATATTCGCTTTTCATTTCTGTACTTCATAGGTGACTAATAGCAAACAGTTTGCAGACTGGCACCTATTTGTGGGCCACACTTGGAGCAGTTCTATGCTCAGAGTCTCCTACTACTTGTGAGCTACTAGTGTGCTCAGACATCAGGCATTATGTTCTATAAAGGGTGCAGGATGTGCTAGTTAATCTAGCAGGATGGTTAAACAGAGTCAGTTAGGAGACTCCCCCTTTTTTTGGTACCCCTCAAGAAGGCACATGGGTTTCATGAAATTCTCTGACTTAAAAAAGATTAAGAATCACTGGCCAGATATGTAAGTGCTTGTTTATGTTCTGTATCTCTTTATCCCCTGGTTGTGAGAAGAAGGTGTGTGCTTTCCTCCATCTTCGAACTACCTGCTGGGCTTTGCATGTAGCTACTAGAGATTACTGTATATATGCATATATCTGTCTTGCAGCTGTGTCTGGCCTGGAGACATTTTCTAGAGCTGATTGTCTAAAGAGTAGTTTTCTGCAGGGAACATCTTCCCTGGTCAATAGGAATCCATCTAGTTACCTCTTAAAACATTTCAGCATTTGATTCTTTCTTCCTTTGCCCAGCTCCAGAAGAATTTAGCTGCTGCTAGTGAAATAGACCCTTCTGAAAAACAGAATTGATTTGGGAATATTAGTTTTTTTTTCTTTTTAATTTTTACCTAGCTTTTAATTCTTATTTTTAAAATTTTAAACTTTTAACACATTTTAAAAATAATCCTTTTACGAGGAAGGCCTACTTGTGTTAGCACTGATTTATCTTGTTTTTATTAGCTCATAGTTGAGAGAGAAGCAGGTATTTCGTGGAAGTAGATGAAATTTTAGCCATAGTTGAAATTGTCATGAAAGTTATTAACAGTCTTTGGTGTTTGAAAAGGGGCCAAAATGTCCTTAGAGTGGTAATAACCAGGATTTTGAAAGAGAAAGTGACATTGAAGGCTGCAGAAAAAACTGAAAATGTACTGATGATGAGTATAGATTTATCTCAGAGTGAAAGAAGTGTAATGTGTTAATTTTAGAAGCATTTTCTTCTCTTGATGTTACACCTTGCAATCTGAAGTTTTTCAATATGTAGTCTAAAATGAGCTGACTTGACAACCAAACGTATCATTGAAAAAATGACAACTCGGCATCTTTTGCCAGGCTGACTTTTTTCTCCTCCACCAGATGAAAGAAAAAGTGGTGGTAACTTTCAAGCACACTTAGAGGAAAGGCATTTTGATAGAACTGGAGAAGCTCTGGGGTACCATATCGGTAAGCACTACATACTTCATTTCAAGACAAGATTTGGGCTCGGTCATCACCTCCCCTTATGTGAGGTGTACTGTGTGGGCCTAGGCATTGAAATGTGATGTTCTGCCAACCTTGCTTATTCCTTGCTGTCTGAATAGTCCTCGTTTAGTAGGGGCAGACCAAGAACCTTACAAATTTGTAATTAGAAATGATGATAGGTTTTATGAAGATAAATTATAGCGTGCTATGAGAATGTAAAACAGGGTGCTCAGCTATTTCCGAGGTTGGTCAGGGATGCCTTTACAAATTGAGTAATATTTAGGTGAAATCTGAGTAAACATTGAAGACTAGAAGGGAGCTAGGCTGAAGTATACGTATAGGGCCGGTAGGTGAGGTGGGAAGACATTCTAGATCAGGGGCACAGTTTGCCTCGAGTCTCTGAGGTGGTGATCCAGGCACAGGGACTGTTCTGTGGAATGGGGAGGCTGGGGGGAGGTCCGAAAGCAGTACGAGGGACCAGGAAGCCAGGCCACCACCAGGATGTTGGCCTTTTATTTCAAATGCAGTGGGAAACTGTTAAAGGATTTGAAGTAGAGAAAAGCCAGGGATAGACTTATGTTTTGTAAGGCTGGTTCTGGGTCATTGGATGCTGGTCCTCGTGAGCCTAACAAAATGGTACTCTGCTCAGGCAGTTTGCTAAAACTTTTATTGAGTTGTGTAAGTTTGGGTCTTAGCCCTGATTTTGTTTTCCTTCATTCTGTTTATTCAACAGGATTCAAAGTTTTCTACTGCATTTTTCCCTGCTTTACAAGTAGACTGTACCTTGATTACAGTTTTTTTTGTCGGTTTAGATTTTGGAAGAGGGGTACCCGTTATCTTTGCAAGAAATCGTGGAATAAAATAATGTCTGTTTTCAGGTAGGGTGTGCTAAGCAAGAAGCTCTTATGACCACAGTTCAGAGACATGGCTCCCAGTTTTGATAACCTGGAAAAATCAGTGCTTTTCTCAGCACATGTATAAAGTGATTAGACTGTGGGGAACATGTTCTTGTTAACCCAAATCACAAGAGACTCATGTCAACTAAACTGCCAGATGGTTAATGTTAGAGTGAAGTATAGTGCTGAGGAGGGGCGTAGTCATGAGTTCCTTAGGGAGAGCTACACAGGAAGCTGCGTGAGACTCTGACACGATGAGTTGGTCACATCTCTTACAGCCCATCTCTTCCGATCTGCCCATGGGGCTGGCTACTTAGTCAGCTGGACAATAGATGTTAGATGTTGTGCAGGTTAGTACCTACATTCTAGCGGTTTGGATTTCCTTTTTTGTTGGCCCATACCATTTTTCTTATCTATTTTAAATTTTTTATTGTTTTCAACTTTCCATTTTGAAACAATTTCAGGCTTTCAAAGTAGTGAAAAACAGCTCGAAGAATTTTCCTGTATTTTTCACTCAGATTTTCTAAATGTTAACATACTATATAATCATTGTACAGTTACCAAAATCAGGAAATTAACATTGATCTAATACTGTTATCTGTAGACTTCATTCAAATTTTGCCAGTTACTGGCCCAGTAATGTTCTTTTCCTGTTCTACAATCCAATCCAGGATTATCTGTTGCATTTTGTTGTTTCTTTAGTCTCCCTTTGTTTGGGACAGCACCTTGCTCTGTCTTTCAAAACCTTGGTGCTTCCAGAGTACTGACCAATTACTTTGTAGAATTTGAGTTTTTTGGTAGTTTGCTAATGATTGAATAAAGGTGATGCATTTTTGTTAAGAATGTCACAGAAGTGATACTGCATCTCAGGGCTCATCCTCCTTCTCTGTTTTTAATTTATTTGGTCTTCCTTCCAAATGGGTAGGATATAGTTGTGTAGGCTCAAGTTTCTCAAACCACAGGATTGTGTTGCTCTCTGAGCCCATGTCTGGGGCCACAAGGGTGTGAAGGATATGAACACTAGAGTTTAGGCGTTCCCTGGCCTTGACATGACTATTTAGGATGGGAATTGCCCTCCACGGCTTGCCTCCCTTACCTATTATAAATAGATTTTTAATTTAGAATAACTGTTTTAGGATTCTCTTGTATTAATAAAACAAAACTAGTGCACATTTTTCTTAACAAAGTTCATTCTTCATTCTTTTCTTACTCTCTCTGTTTCAAGTTATCTTTACTGTTTTTAAAACCTAAGTAATGTTTTCTTTCCTATTATTTTTCCTATTCCTTTTTGGAATACACCCTGTTAAAACATTATAAAAATAAATTTGCCAAATTTTAGCACAAATACCATGAAAGCCAGTGGTTGAAGTGATTACAGTTTGGAGAATGTTAGATGGAGGCATTTTAGAGAAAGATTTCTCCATGTCACAGGCTGCTTCTTTGAAAGAACTCATTTTTCCCCCCACATCTAAATCGTCATTTTTCCAGTTTTCCTTTTTGGAAGCCTTAATATGCAAAGCTTGGACAACAATTTGGGAAAATGAAATCACTACCCACCGTGTGACATTTGCTTGACAATAATTCATTTGGCTTGAAGGTGGCAGTTGCTGAGATGGGTGAACAATGAAGTGTGTACCTAGGATCATGGTTAAAGGAAGGAAACTCTCCAAGGTGGTCATTTAATTGTGGGCTCTGGGAAGCCTTTCTTTGATTATATGTCTTTGAATGGCTGTTTTTCTTCTTTAGTTTCATATGGTGCTGTATGTAATAACTGGAATTCTCTGTCCCTTTGTCTCTGCTGTGTCTTACCTCCATCTTTGTCCTCCCTCTCACTTTACTTTGGGCTCTTGGTTCATTTTCCTGTATCAGTTAGAATAGTTGTGATTGTGAGTGGCAGAAAATTCAACTGAAGCTTAAGCCACAAAGGTATCGGCTCACCTAACTGTTAGAGATTACAGTTCAGCTTAAGTTTGATTAGGAGTATGGTTCGAATTCTCTTCACATCTTTAAGGCCGTGCTGCTCACATGTCCACAGTACAAAAGGCCTCAACAAAGTTAAATAAAATTTATTACTAAATTTAAGAAGGTAAATTCATTTGATGTTCTTTAGGATCTGTTGCATTTAAAGTCACGATGTCCCAAATGTTCACCTCCAACTGTTGACAGAAACTTTAGATTGACATTTGCTTATCATCTGAAAAGTGAATGTATTTTCTTGAGGTACTGTCTTTGTTTTCTGTTGCTATCATAGAATACCTGAGACTGGCTAATTTATTATGAACAGAAATTTACATGGCTCACGGTTCTGAAGGCTGAGGGGTCTGAGAACATAGCACCAGCATCTGATAAAGGCCTCTGTGCTTTGTCATCTCATGGCAGAAGAAAGACAGGCAAGGAAATAAAAGAGTAAGAGTAGACTGAATTCACTTTTTAAAAAAATTTTTTTCAATGGTATTAGGGATTGGATTCAGAGCTTTTGCACTGACCTACATTCCTGGGAAACCACCCCCACCGCCTTTTAACTTTTGAGACAGAGTCTTGCTGTCATTAAGTTGCCCAGGCTGGGACTGAATTTGTGATCCTCCTGTGTCCGTCTCCTAGAGTGTTGGGATTACGACAGGACTGTGCCACAGCACTTGGCTTGAACTCTTTTGCAACAAGCCCACTCTTACAATAATTAACCCACTTTTGAGATAGTGACCTTAATCCATTGAGGCAGAGGTCTCATGGCCTGATTATATCTTATTATGCCCTTTTCCAAACACTATTGCATTAGGGTAATTTTCCAAGCTGTGAACTCTGGGGACACATTCAAACCATAGTAAGTACTATAGAAACAATTTATCTTTTCTTCAAGGAAATTATCTCCTTTTTCTTAGAGCTGAAAATCAGCTTTCAGTGTCTTTTACTGTTTCTGCCTTCTGGCCCCAGGTATTTGGTTGACAAACTATGTCACTTCCTTCTCTCTTTGGTCATTCCCATGGGCCTAGTTCAGGCCCCATCAGTTGGATTATTGAAATGCTAACCGGATTTCCCTTCTCTAATGCATTTTCAGAGGTGCTACTGACTGTAATACACATCCAATGCTGTAACCTGCTCAGGCATGCTTGACAGATCTCAAACCCCTCAGCAGATAGCCAGAGTCTTTCATTACCCTACTCTTTCTTCATGAAATCTTTTACCTACCAAGGGTGCCGTCAATTTTAAATATGGCAGGAACAGTCCCACCCTGTTCATGTTGCCCAGGCTATCCTTCATGTCTTATTGCACTTTGTTCCATGTGGGTCCTAGAAATTCTTCTAGATCCTTCTCAGTTCCCATCTGTCTTACTTGAATTAACATCGGAGAGCTCATCATTCTCATTGAATTGTGTCCTCCCAGAGGTAAGGATCCTGTCTTAATTCATTTTGATAGTCCATAAATTTGGCCCTTATTGATGCTTGGGTAAATTTTCATTGAATTGTGTCAACACTTAATGGGATTCGCCATTTATTTGTTTCAGAGAGACAGACAGACGGACAAAAGAAAGCAATGTAAAGGAGTGACTCCTTTAGCAAGGTAAAATGCAGGGCATTGTGGGGAGGTAACAAGAAAGCTCAGCTATACCTAAACTGTGGAGAACGCTACAGGAACCTGACCTGATTTTGTCAATGAATAAATTGTTAGAAAAAAGGAAGTCAGAGAGATGAAAAGGGGACCTAGAGATCAAAAACATATTTTTGAGAAATGTATTAACTGTTGCAGTGTATGAACTTGAGCTGGGTTCTGATTTGGCAAACTGTGAAAAGCTTATAAGATAATTGAGGAAATTTGAGCACTGATCAGATAATTGATGTTAAAAATTTTTCATTTTTATGAGTGTGATATTGCTAGTGTAGTAATGCTTTAGAGTATCTGAATTAAAAAGTATAACTGTTTAAGAGCTTGTTATAGTTTCCATTTTCAATGGCCCCAAAGGCCCATGTGTTATAGGCTTGGTTCCCAGGATGGTGATATTGGGAAGTGGTGGAACCTTTAAGAGGTGGAACCCTAGTGGGAGGCCTTTGGTTTCCTGGGGATGTGCTTTTGAAGGGGACAGTGGAGCCCTTAGCCTCTTCCTTATTCTCTTTTGCTTCTTGGCCATGAGGTGATCCATTTTGCTGCTCCACATGATACCACCATGATGTCCTCCCTTATCACAGGCCCAGAAGCAGTAGGGCCAACTGATCATGGACTGGAACCTCCACATTTATAAGCCAAACTAAACCTTCTCTCTTTATAAGTTGATTATCTCCGGTATTTTGTTACAGTGATAGAAAGCTAACACAGAGCTGTATATGCACATAACTGTGGATAAAAGGATGCAGTATTCGGGGTTTACTTTGAAACCACCTGATAGGAGTGTGTTGGAAGAATAGGTGAGTGTGGAGGTAAAACAGGATTTACCGTGAGTTGATAATTGTTAAAGTTGGATGATGGGAGTATGGGGTTCATTCACTTTTTTACTACTTTTGCCTGTGTTTGAAAGCTTCTATAACGAGAGGTAAAGAACATAAAATAAGGGATAGGTCATGTGTCTTATTTTAAGACACTTATAAAGACTTTACATTGGGATTTGGAGGGTAGGGTCCTGGTCCTGGTGTTCGCTCTACTAATCTGAGCCACTCTAATATTTCTGGGCCTGGCCTTTGAATAAATGAGTTGCCTGGGTAGGGTCCTCTCTGCCAGTGGTTACCTGACAGAGACAGATACTCTTGACAGAGACCTCAGGCCGAGGCTTAGGGAGGGAGATTTCAGAATGGAGGAGTGACATTTGTGAAGGTCATGGTTTCACTCAATCTGTCTATTTGTTATTCCATAGTTCCAAACTGGCAGTACTCTGTGATACATATTTTCAGTTTGAGTTCATATAATTTCAGTCTCTGGGATGCTGATGATCTGAGTGGCAGAGGGGTTTCCCTAGCCAGAGCACTAGGGCTGGAGCCACAGCAGGAGCACAAGTCTCCTAACTCCAGATAATTTCTGCTGCCATATTTAGCTTCTCAATGTCTTCTTCAGCATCCTAATAGCTGCCTAGAGTGCATTCTGTGGAGAAAAGTTGTCTGTTTGCGTTAATATTAACAAAGGCATCCCCTCCATTAAGAAGGAATGTCTGGTAAAGCTCTTGCATTGTGAGGAGAAGAAATGGGAACATGTGTGGTGCTCCTCAGTGCTCTGACTAATCCCTTAATAGGCAGAGAGTCTTCTGTCAGCATTTCCTCTGAAGGCCTGGAGAACCCAGGTTCTTGTCCTTCTTGTCCAGGCCGGCAGCACCTGCGAGCCCCACCTCTCTGTACTGTGGCCTGCTTGGCCTGAACCATTGAATTCCTGCGGTCTGAGTCACATCGTTGGCCTTGGTTTTCATCCTTGAAGTTTCCCAATAGCATTGTTTGTCCACCACTCACAAAGCAGCATTCTGTGATCTGTTCCTCCCTCCCACCCTCCTTCCTTTCTTTTTAGTCTTTCTTCCTTTAGCCTATTGTTTTCCTCCTTCTTTTGAGGAAATGTTATTTCTTAATTGCCTTCATTTCTTTTGGATGTTTCTGTTTATTTTCCCTTCATTAAGCGGAAAATGTTTACAAGTTTTTCTTATTTATTCCAGGAATGAAATTCCAATTGATAGATTATCCATCTCTCTTTCTGCAGCTTTGAGACACTTTACAGCTCATGAAAATTTCCTAATAAGGGGAAAAGCATGGCAAGATTTAATAGGTTAGCAATTCCTGGATTTCTATTTCTACTCACAAACTGAAGTCTTTGGGCAGGTTATTTTTTACAGCTTTTCTCTTCAGTTTTCTTATTTGGAAAATGGGAATGATAATATCCATGTCTATGAAGTTGTGAGATAATTATTTTTGGCACCAGTTCCATTCAGTAAATGTTAATTTGTATTACTCTGTATACTCTGATATTATTTGAGCTTCATAGAAAAGTAGTTTTTTGGAAGTAGATTATTTTTTATCCAACTTTCTATTAATCTCTTCCTCTTGCCCTCTGTTCCCTTGTCCTTGCTTTGAGGCAGTGTCCAGGCTCCGATGCCTGGCTCGTAGACTGGGAGCAGAGTGGCACAGTGAGTGGATACTTAGGATGGACTCTCGGCTCTGCGGGGAATCTCCGCTCTTGCCATTTCCCCTTTGCGCAGTCACCGTGCAGAAGAGGACACGGGAAGGACCTGGTATGCTGCCCTTCTGGTTAGAAGTACAGCTGCGATTTCTGCCACGACAAGCTTTGCTAAAGGAATTTCAGGCCGTGCCAGGCAGGTTGCAGAGTTGCTCTGTGGGCGGTGGTGCCAGTGGGCACCCCGGACCACCTCACCGTCCCGGAAGGGCTTGTCTTACACAGTTGGGACTTGCCTTCAGCAACGTTTCTCCCCTCTGGAGGGGCATTAGAGTAACATTGCTTTCTCAAAATACACATTCTGAGCCCCACACCAGACCTGCTGCCCAGACCTGTGGGAAAGCTTCCTGCGGTTCCTGATACTGCTCTATCTTGGAGCCACTACTTTCAGCAAACCAGAATGGCTTCTTCGCATGTCCACAGGATGCTTCCTTGGGTAGAACTTCAGTCTGGGAATCCTCTCAGGGGTACTGGAGTCCTTTCCTCTGAAGAGAGGAAGAGACTCATTAATAACAAGTAGGTGTGATGCTTTTATGAAAACCCGAGCTCTTCCCTATACGCCTTCAGGTCTCACAATAGCCCTGTGAGGTAGGCGGTATCATGATGCCGCTCCTGCGGGATGTGGCCAAGGCCACGCAGGATAGGACGGAGCCGGGCTTTGCCCAGGCGGTCTGGCTCCAGAGCCGGTGTCCTTGTCCCATTAGTATCCAGCCCCCTCAATCACAGGTAGGAGGATCACCTTGGAGATGGGCTTTGGAGTCTGTAGCTGTTGGCTGAGGGCCGTGGAAACGCGCTAGGGACCGGTAGCTTCCTTTGCCGCCCACCCCGCCTTGTTTCTGGCCTGTCCGGCCCAGTGCCGATTTCGGGAGGGTGCTGCTGCGTCAGTGGGGTGCTGGAGCACCTTTACAAGCCCACCTCTCGCCCTGGCTCGCTTCACCGCCCCACCGGTAGGTAATTGGGATTAGCTTGCTATGGGGGTGAAATCTGGGGAGTGATTTCTTTGGCTTCTTTTCCTGGCGCTCAAGGATCGATCAGTGCTCTTGCCTTTTAGAAAGCCTGAGGAGAAGGGAGGGAACAGAAGCCAGCTCTGGAAGCCGGCCATTAGGTGGAGGAGGGCAGAGCTCTCTGCAGCCTGGAGCAGAGTATAAAGTAGTCTGGGGAAAACTGGCTTTGGCTGTACCTGCCCAAACCAGAAAATTGTGGAGCCCTAGGCAAATGTAGTAGACAAGAAAAACAGTACAAATAGCCATTTGCTCGGTATTGGGCACTGTGTAAGGGCTTTATGATGCTTTATTCCTACCCTCAACTCCACTGGAAGGTGGCTATTATGTTCCCAGTTTTATAGAGGTGGAAACTGAAGTTAAATGTTGAATCTCAAGAGCACATGGGTGAGTGATTCAGTCAGGATTTGAAGCTATTTCCTTTAGACTCCAAAGACTGAATTTCCATAATTCTTTGCCCCCTTTTCTGCGAAAGAAAATGGTATAGTAAATTTCTCAGCAGATGTTAGTTTGCAAATAAAAGATTTCCCTGCTAATCTAACATGAGGATATTCTTTGGACTAAAATAAAGCACTGCTAAAGTTGTCTTGAAATGCAAGAGGTAAGGAAGAATGAACAGATGAATGAAGTTTGACTGATGCTGATACATGGAGCATGAGAAGATTCCTCCTCTCCCTCTCAAGAGCTAGAATAATTTCCTTTGGAAGAATTTTTCTTCTGGATTTTTTTCTTTTTGGTTAAGCATGATATACCATAGTATCTGGACCATCAAGTCTGCAATTTGTATTTTTAGCTACATTTAATTTCTGACTTCTGATTTTTTTCTCAATTAATTGTACATCCCGTTCCTCTCTTTTCATTTTTTTCTTCAAGTTCTTTCTAGTAGAAAGTTTTACTTGCACACATTATTTGGTTTAAGGTAGACAGTGTATGTTATTTTACAG
Organism: Hystrix cristata; assembly: GCA_004026905.1. NCBI lineage: Eukaryota > Metazoa > Chordata > Mammalia > Rodentia > Hystricidae > Hystrix > Hystrix cristata. The sequence continues at coordinate 98,715 of PVJO010003539.1, forward strand.
ACATCAGGTTTCTTTGAAAAAGTCTGAAAAGAATAAAGCCAAATCCATCAATTTATTAACGAGTATAAGATGAGCTTTCCAACAAATGTTATTATAACTCTTATAAATCCATTTCCAACTCAGCCATTATAGATGCTCCAAGGAAACAAGCACAGGGCGGAAATAAGATACGATCGTATTAATTATGATTTCACTTCTGTGGTTAAATGGATTTTCATCTAGCACAGAAGTTGCTTCATAATTAAACAGATATTTCTTGAGGTCCCGACATCTGTCAGAGCCTGGCCTACCCTGTGACTTGATTTCACCTGCATGTGGTGTGCTAGCTCCCTTTCTGCTTTGAGTTGGTTTTAAAGAATCTCTGCAGCAGCTCTCAGCATAGTTCACTGGGTCAGACTTCAGCGATGTTATTCTGTGAAAGCCACTTTTCCACATGCTTCAGGGGTAACACCCTGAAGGGGTACCACAGGTCTGCCCCATCTCTCTGGGTAGCGTGGCTTTTGGATTCTCTCTTACTCTTCTTCCTTCTTTGTCTTAATTTCTTTGTGTAAGTAGAAATAGTATAAAAGTTTGCTTCATTTTTTAAAAACATTGAATAGATCAGTGTTGCCCATCAAGTAATCCTTAGATATCAGTGTTGTAATCACTTGTGCTTGTTAAAGATGTGTATTCTTGTGGTTTACCCGAATCTGAATTTGAAAATCATTTGATTAGGGTTACTTGAAGTTACTACTTAGTTTTAAATTATCAGTAGAATATTCTGTTTTTCTCTTTAAATCACAAGGTAATCTTGCCACTTCCTTAACCCCTTAATATACAGTACTCTGGTTTTAAAAAACAAAACAACAGATTTCCTAGTAAGAATCCTAGAATTTGATTTCCCAATATAAAGCTGGGCATGGTGGCATATGCCTGTAATACCAGCACTCTTGAGGCTGAGGCAGGAGGATCACTGTAAGTTCGAGGTCAACCTGAAGTACATAGTGAGTTCAAGGCCAGCCCGAACTACATAGTGAGACCCTGTCTCAAACAAAACAAAACAAAACAAAATATAGAACATGAGCAACTTTCATTTCATTGTTATTGAAACGTAAGTTGTTGTTTCATACACTACAGATAACCCCAAGTTATTATTAGCAAAATGAAAAATTTCATGACTTTCTTTTAAATGATTCATTTTAAGTCTTTCTCAAACTACTGGTGATTTAAAATGAGTCACAGAGTTGGATTGGTTGGCAAGACCAGGTAGAGGTACTACTGTCTTTGCCATCATCTGTGACTCTGTGTAGCCCCAGGATGTCCCTCTGTCCAGGAAGGGACAATGCAGATATGCTGTGACCTCCCTTCTGGTTCTGACTGAGTTGGACACTGTGGAAAGAGAAACACTACAAGATACTGACACGTGGACAAGTATATTGGAGAAAGAAAGTTGTATCTTGGCAGCGGGACTTGAAAGTAAAGTCGCTGGGGGTTGAAGGAACTACAGTCCCTAAAGAATAAGAAAAATAGAAGTTAAAAATAAATAATTGGGTGTTCCTTGTGCTCATTCAGAAAAACAATCCCATATTCCAAGTTCCGGTGATTGAAACCCAGACAGGAAATGGACTTCCTTAAGGCAAGGACTACCCTTTGTTTGGCACATTTTATTTTTTGTGCTGTTGCCAGGCCCATCTGTGTCATTTCGTATGTTCTCATAGAAGCAGGAGATGGTAAGAGCTGGGCTGAGCATTGTTTCCAGTCGTCCCGAACATTAGCAACCACCCTCTTGCTGCCTTGAAGACTGATCAGTCATGACATAATTCAAGCAACTGGAGGACTGGGGAGAAATTGGGAATTTAGCAAATTATTTCTTGCTTGTGCTGCTGTGTTCTAGTTCTCTGTATTCATTTACAGAAAGAATGGCGAATGTATCTAAGGGGGCAAAGTATGTAAAAACCAGTGTTCTTTAACTCTCAGGAGTTTATGGACCTCTTAAAGGAAAAAAAACTCACAAATCCTCAGTAGTAAATATTTTTATTATGACATAGCTTAAATATGGCCGAACATAACACTAGGTATAAACTTATGCTCTTATAGAACTTTAAAACAATGACAAGTTTGTAAAGTGAAACAAAACTACAAAACCAATAAAGTTCGAGTTAACATTAATTTATCATGACAGATAATTCTGTTTGACTAAAATTAAGCCTCTCTGAAAATGCAATTATGTTTTGGACAGCTGAAGTGCCAGCTCCCTCAGATCCCCGTGAAACTCGGCTCTCTCTCCGCATTCCTGGAGTCTTAGCTTCCTTCCTATGAAGCACCTTCTTTTAGAAGAATGCATGATTCAGACTTTAATTTTGCCTCATTTTGTTTTATTTGGCCTTGATGATTTAAAAGGACTCCAGTAGTGCCCCAATGAGAAACAAATACAAACCTGCTTTTGATGAACAAGAAGTTAGGACTTGGTGCCTTAGTTTCACGTGGGATAGTAGAAGCAAGAAGGGTCACTGGTACCTGTAATTTTGGGTGAGAGCGAATGATGCTGTTTATAAAATGTGCAACAAAAGAGGAAAAGAAGGTTTGAGGGTAAGATGATTAGTTCAAGACCAATTTTGCTTAGGTTTCTAGCAGTACAGTGGATGGAAACTGTAACAAATTTCCCTGATGTATTCCAGATAATAAACAGTTTTAAAGCTTTTCTGGGATTAGCAGAACTAAGATAATCTCTAAAGTCTCCCCCTTCAGTGAGCTGACTGACTGTCAAAGGGTAAGGTAAAACCAAAGCTGAGAGCTTTATGTGTAAGCAAACACAAAAAGCAGGTTGCCTCAAGAGCAAATGGTAATTTTACCGCAGTGGCCGGAGGCTAAGCCTTGGCTAGGTAGCACAGGTAGAAGATCCTGCATTCCACTGGGTGGAAAAGCAGCCAGAGTAGCCCGTGTCCTTGGGCTTCTGGCCAGAGCAACTACACATCCCTTCTGGAAGAAAGCAACCCCCCTTTAGACCTTAGGATTCTCCTAAGACTTACCAAGTAAATTCAGAACCAAAGAGCTCCAGTCCTACTTGAAAAAGAGCTACAGGACTGAGTCAGCAGAACAAAACCAAAACAAAACAAAACAAAACCCCAAAACAGTAGACATAGAACCCCGAGGACTTTAAATACTAGAATTATCTAATACTGGATATAAAATAGCTATGTTTGTAGTATTTTAAGAAATTATATAATCACAAATAGGTAAAAGTAACATGAAACTATAAAAATTAATCAGGCAGATTTGGGAAAAAACAAAACCCAAGGAAAATACTATATTTGTTGAAATAAAAACTAAATAGTTTAGAAAACAGTTGAAGATGGAATTAATGAACCTGAAAAAAGGTTTGAGATGATGAACAACATAACACAGAAAGGAAAAGCGTGGAAGTGTGGTTGAAAGCAGAAAGGCTACACTGGGATTTCTTCAGCATCCCAGGAAGATAATGAGAGCTAATGGAGGGAAGTTATATTTGAAACTCTAGTCTGTGAATAATTTCCAGCAAGAGTTTATGAAAGACATAAATGATCAGTGTTTCTCTGCATATAACATAGAGGCAGGTAAGAAAAGCACCAACCAGGGTAAATAATGATAATTTAAAAATCTACCTGTAGACATAGGGAAAATTTAAAAAATAAAGATGATTTTAAGAACCCCCAGAAAGAACAGACACATTGTACACAAGAAGAGAGGAGAGCTGACTTCTCAGCAGCAGCAGTGGAAGCTGGAAATGAGGGAAAAGCTGTCTGCAGAATATTAAAAGAAAACACTGCTGATTGAATATCAGCAAGACTGTCATTCAAGAAAATGGCAAAATACACTTTTGGGAGAATTTGAGCATGGTGTCACCCCAGCAGACCTTTCCTAGGAGACTCCTGAAGAGCTTAGGAAGAAGAAAGTAGTTGCTTGAGGACAGGCTGAGATGCAGAAAGGAAGAGTGAACACAGAAAATGGTAAACACATCCCTAAGTGGCATCCATTAAAGTCAACAGAGTTGAAAGATCCTCTGGCATCCCAGCTGCCTTCCAAGGCGCACGTGGCTCGGGTCGCCGTGTCTGGCGCACAGACGTGGAGCATTTCCATCACGGAGGAGAGTCCCAGGCAGCCCTGGGGTGGGAGGGAGGAGACTGGGCACTGAGCTGGCCTGTGCGCTGTGCAGAGCGTAAGTGCTGTCCGTTTGTTTTATTTTTAAATATTCAAGAAAAACTTCGCCAAAAATTAAGGTGCTATTTTTATAAGACACATCTGAGTATGGCCGTGTGACAATGGGAAGAAATTTTCTCTGGGAATGGATGCAGTGTGGGGTTAGAGCTGTAGGGCTCAGGTCCAGCCTGGGGCCACAGCATGGTGCTTGGCGTATGGGGCATCTCAGTAGAGGTCTGACGGATGAGCAGGCAGATGGGGATCCTTGGAGTGTGCTTGGCAGCTGAGCCAAGCAGTGCGGTTGAAGACACTGGAAGGGTTTGTACAAAGCGTGAGGAGGGTTGGAACGCAGCTTTCTGAGCGTCTTGTGGTCTACTTGATTATCTAGTGGTCAGGTAGAAAGGAGCCCAAAATAGAGCATGAAGAGAGCCTTCTGAGAGGTGGAGGGGAACCAGAAAGTACTCAGGCAACCCTAGAGGAGAGCAGGTGGGATTCCTCAGAGATGTGTGTGTTACCAAAATAAACATGAGCCTGCTCCTTTTGATAGAAGTATGGAAAATCACAAAGGGAAAGCTTCAGGAAGGAGAAAATATTTGGACTTAGTCTTGAGGAGATGAATAATTGGCACATTTGAGTAGTTACAGCAGCAGTAGGACAGTATAGACAGAAAAATGACACTAACAAAGCGTGGGATTGTGAAAAGGTCTTACCAACACTTTCTAATGATCCAGACTTTACTGAGTGTCTGGCTTCCTTCTAGGTAAAGGTCTAACATTTATTCCCTCAGATCAGCATACATTTTACTGATTTTAAGTCTCTCTGTGTCTATCTATCTGTCTGTCTGTCTCTCTCTCTCTCCTTTCTTGAACCCAGGGTCTCATATATGCTAGCCAAGCTTTCTATCGCTGACCTGCATCTCCAGCTCTTAGGTTGGAAAGTAATTAAAAGAACAGCAGACCTGACCTATATTCTAAACAAAGTACACTTAATATAGGATTTTCACAACATCATCTTAAGTTACACAATGTATTACTGGGTTTTGGGATTTAGGTTCTCTATTAAAAAGCTTAACACTTATATTATTAAGATGAGTAGTTGTGTGACAGCCTTAGAATACAGTAGAAAAGAGACTGGTAGCTTGCTGAAGTTCACCAGAGCAGATGCTAAGAAAATATGTAGCAGATAACTGGATTAAAAGCCCAGCCCTTGATTTAAAAGCTGTATAACACCAATTAAATTATTTAACCTCTCCACACCTCAGGTTTTCTCATTTAAGAGCAGGCGTAATAGTAATTCCTACCACAGGGTAGATGTGAGGATTAATGGAAAGCACTTAGCAAAACAGGCCTGTGTTGTTAAAAAAAAATTTCAATACTTTTAAAAATAGTGAATCAGTAAATACTTGTAGCAGTGCATCAGCACCATTTGGGGACAGTTTAGAAAGTACAGATGCCCACGCAGTGTCCCAGACCTGCTCTGTCAGAGAGCCTAGCTTCGTATTCTTCCCAGGAGCCCAAGGTTTGGAAACCCTTGCTCTGGACTTGAGTAGCATTTTGGTCACTTTTGCCTGAATGTTACTTTCTGCCTTGAACATACATCTTGAACATTGGTTCTGAGTGTTGTTGAGTGTGTGGGTTTTGAAGTTGTTGGTCCCAGAGATTAATTCATGGATCTTCACTCTTGTACCTTTCTTTCTTTTTCTCGCCCTTCATCAACCCTTTTCCCTCCTTCCCAATTCGAATTTCTGGACAGCAGGGTTGACTATGTGCTGGACAGCCTAGTTCTCAGGGCTTTAAAAAAATTAAACAAAACATATTTTTTAAAAATAGAAACTTTGCAAAGACAGACATTTGGCATGTTAAAATTGAACTTGAGTTTAGTTTCTAAAATAAATAATTCAACATTTTTTATCCTTTAAAAAATATCTGCAGGAAATGCTTCTAAAATAACTGATATTCCCCTGGTTAAAACTAGGATTGTTGTTGGATAGATTCCAGCATATGTTCTTTTCCTTGAGGGAAAAATGTGAGGGAATGCTTTACTCCATGCCAAAACACACACAGACTCTAATCCCTCAAACCTAAGAGTACCTTCCGGATAGTAGCAATTATTTGGTATATTGTAAAATGTGGCCTGGAGACTAAAATAAAATGTTTACTGCATTTTAGATCAATTAGAATGTTCTTTTTAACACTTATATATGGAGATTTGATTATTAAAACCACTGTATTGCAGGAGAAGCAGTATGGCTGCTTATGTGTATTTAGCACATACATTTATATTTCATGTAGATGAAGAATGACTGTATATCAACTACATTAGATGGGAATTTGTTTAGTCCCAAATCCCTAGCACATAGTAATTGTTCAATAAAAATGTTCTAAATGAATGACTTAACAACAAAACATCCAAAACGAACAACCACATCTGTCACTTTTCATTGATATTTGTTACGGACTTATAAAAGTGACACCACTTGCTGTTTGTCAGGTAGGCTGATTAGATGCTGTCTGCTCGTCCCCATCGTCCTCTGTGCCTCCTCCCAGATCTCAGCCTCTCTTAATGGAAATATCCTGCCCTGGGAGGAGCTGGGTTTCCTGTGGTCATGATTGTATCCACCGTCCCATTTCTTGTAGCATGGAGCTTCGTAGTGTTTGTTGGATTATATACATGATACTTTGTTTCTGTAATGCTTTCCTGATTGGTTTCAGCAATGGACAACTCCATGAGGTTGAGTGATGGTTCCTTCTCAGTCTGACAAGTGGTAGAACAAAAGTAAAAGAGGCTGAGTTTCCTCTCAGAAAGCCTGGGTTACAAGGAGCAGAGCTGGAGCCACAACCTCTGAGTCTGTTGATTTCACCCTCTGTTCCAGACCAGCCTTTGAAACTTAGTGAATATCAATTTCCTTCCTCTCCCTGCTGACACTCTCTTTACTCGAGTGTATACTGGGGAAGTCTCCCTGTGAAGCATTTCCCAAATTGCCATGTCTCATGATCAGCCACAGACTTTCTTGGGTTCTAGCTTGGGTCTTCATATTACTAGTTCTTTTTCCCTTACCTGAGATGAGAACCTATAATACACTCTTCTGGGGAAATTTTTAAATTTTTATTTATTTATTTATTTATTTGTTTATTTATTTATTTATTTATTTGCTGCTGGGGATTGAACTCGGCCTTGTGCTTACTAGGCAAGCACTCTAACCACTGAGCTAAATCCCCAGCCCCCCAATTTTTTTATTTTTAAACTAACCTTCATTCTTTCAGATGATTTGTGCTTGCCTGTCTCCCAAATATTTTAAGATGTAAATTTGTTACTATTAAGGATCTAAGTTTTAAAATCAAATTTTCACAGCTGCGAGAAGAATATTCTCCAAAATATTATTTCTTGCCTTGTTTGTCTAGTCATTTTGAGATAGAAATTTCAACAGTGTTGAATTGGCTCAGCTGATATTTCCAGAATGAAGCTCAAAAAGAAGTCTTCCCTGTGCCATTTGACTAGGAAAAAAACAAACTGATCAAATAAACAGTTAAGGGTCCTGAGTGGTAGAAGTAGTGGGGTGCACTTTTGGCCAAAGCCAGTCCCTCTAGCCGAAGGCCAAGTGACACTGCCAGGGTTCCAAGTAATGGGAGATTTCAAAATCCATGAATCTCATTGAATTCTCATTTCTATTTAGTCTTCTATTAAGTAAGATAATTTGGTGACTGCAGCAAGATCCGTCTAGCTTGTGGCTGAATAAGTCAGAGTTCATTCTAGCAGACTGCTAAATTTAAACTTACTGTCATTATCTTAGAAATGACTTTAAAGAGTTATCTGAACAATACTCCCCATGAAGCTCTGATTTCATTGTGAAGTATCAACAAGAATCTAATTCATTTTGTCCACTTGGGACATTAACCTTTAGTATTAGAACCGAGGGACAGAAGGGAATAAATAGCTGCTAATACTGTGTTCCCTCTAGGATCCAGCCATGGAAATATTAGGAGCAGTTTTGGGTGGAAAGAAAGCATTTTCTTTCCCACCCAGTGCCGACCTTCTCACTTGTGGTAGACAAAGCCATTGTGATTGCTCGGGCTCTTACAAAGCTGGATCACATCATCTCTGATGTGGCTTTTTTTTTTTTTTTTTTTTAGCAGCTTCACAGTTCATGCCTTTGTTGTCCTGCTGCTCGGCAGGGACAGGGTGATGAGAAGTGAGCTCAATGAGGTCCTTTCAGGAAGGCTTTCTGAGTTTGTCACTACTGTCTGCTTGTCATTGGTCTCTTGCTTTTCAGGTTGGTCATGTTTTGCAAGAATTTGAGGTTTCTGATTGGGGTGGCATGGACACTCTAGCTAGACACTAAGAAAGAAGTAGAGGTGAGCACTGTTTCAGAGAAATAATTATGAAGAGAAGGAAAGAGCCCTCTTTTCTAAGGTTGCATAAAACAAGATGTGGAACATTCGGAGTATTTTATTTTCATTCTTAGTGACTTATTAATTTTCAAAACCACTCATGTCTTTCCCTTAAGACTTGGGTCATTTTGGAAGTAAGCAGACAGGTCTTGATGCCATATATCATTTCTTTCTTTTTTTTTCTTGGGGTGCTGGGAATCAAACTCAGGGCCCTACACTTGCTAGGCAAGCACTCTACCACTTGATCGAAATCCCCAGCCCTAAATCAATTATTTCTAAAAGAGATGAGCATGTGTCTTTCAGATCTCTTGCAGGTGACTTGGCACAGGTGTAGTTTTATTTGTTGAAAACCTTTTGTCCCACTTTAAGCAGGGGGATTGTGCTGTTATCAACAGGGCAGGACTGGGACCTTCGGCATGAGAGGCAGTTTCTGTTGCGGACACCTGCCACCAGCGTACAGTGTAACCATTGTTTCTTCCCTTGAACACATTCTGGCAGAGCTGTGGGGTTTTTTTGTTTATTTTTTTGCCTGGAGTTGAGTCTTCACTTTTTTTTTTTTCTTCTGCATGGATTTCATTTTTGGTGGAACAGATTTCTGTCCATTCTTCTGGTTCAGCTGATAGGAATTTAATACAGTATACGTTGTGATCCAGGCGTGCGTGTTGAGACGTGGTCGTGAAAGGAGCGCTTGCTTGAAGTGGAGGCAGGTAACCCTGACACACATCTCTGCTTCCTGGCTGCGTGGCTAAGGGAAGAGCATTATAACTCTTTGATCCTGGGCTTCTTGGAGTAAGAGATTGTCAAGACCTCCAGCAATAAGTTTCCACTGTTGTGCTTTGTATTTCTTGGGATTCTGAGAACATCAGAAGTGGGATGTGGCAGGGGTTGCTAAGGGCCCTGTGCCTGTGAAACCATAAAGTAACCCCAGGACAGGCTCTTTTCATTAAGTGACAAGTATGTTGCATAGTCAGCAATGAAAAAGTTTAGATGAGATGTTTCAGCCTTGAACATGTTACTGGATACTTGGGTTTGAACTTAAAAATTAGGAAATACAGATTGAGTGTCTCTTAACTGAAATGTTTGAGACTAGAAATGTCTCAGTTGCAGATTTTTTTGGATTTTGGAATGTTTGCATATACATAGTGAGATATTTTGGGGATGGGACTCAAATCTGAACACAATTCATCAGTGTTTCATGTACAGCTTATAGAAATGGCCTTAAAGATAATCTTACACAGTGTTTCAGATAATTTTGTGTATGAAACAGCGTTTCATAGTTTGGAATTTTCCACTTGTCCTGTCACGCTGGCATTCAAAAAGTTTAGTATTTTGGAGTGTTTTGGATTTTAGATTTTTGGATTAGGGATTCTCAACCTATACTGAGTTCAGATAAGTGAACATTTCTGAATTTATTAGCTTTATTATTCAGATAAGAAGCAACCTACACATGAGGCTAAATAATATAGCATAGATGTCCCATTTTTGTTTTATATTCTCATACTCTTTAAAAAACCCTCACTTAAAAATTCTAATTGTGTGAGCAACATATATTAATTATGGAAAACTTGGAAAACAACCAAAAAGGAAATTTAAGTAGCTTCCAGAAATGCTGTTATTCATACAAGTCGTTTTAATGCTATTTTTCTGGACGCCCTGAGTGCTCAGGCTGAAGCATGGTAACTAGAGGGCCAGGACACATGTTTGGTGGCAGGGTGGTTAAAGGATTCCTTTTCCCCAGATAGATTATACATTTGATAATATTTATGTTTTACTTGTTGAATATTGGTTTTATATATAATTTCCTCTATTAGAAAATGAAAAATTAATTTCCCTTGGGATTGTGTGGCCTATAAAATGTTCTGTTAGGCCATTTGCACTGCATTGTGAATACAGTTCTAAATCTTGAACCACATTAGAATTTTTTCATGGCCCCTACTCCTGTGTCTTTTGGTAGAGTCCTTTGAAGTCTTAAAATGTTTTCATGTTTGATTGAGATTAAATCTGGGTTTCATTTTACTGTTAGCCATATTGAGCAAGTTAATTTTCTGTTTGAGTTCCTAAGGGGAATGACTCCAGGCCTCTGTGTCCCAAGAATTCAGACCGAGCCTTGCCAGAACATTCCTGTGGTTTTCCACGGGGAAGATCACTGTGTTCATGAAATTTTAGTTGTAGCTTGTGTTTTCCGTGGCTAATTAAAACATCTGGCTTTTAAATTTTCCACGAACAGAACAGAGTTGTGTGGCCATACCTTTTCAGTAATGATTAAATACTTCATCCCTCATCCCAAAGTAGCCCGACTTCTCTTTAGGGTACTTCATAAGCTGTGGTCTCTGTTCATTAATGATCTTAAACACTTGGAAGGTGCTTGATGTTTTCCTGAAACTATGTGCCCTCAAGAGAGAGTTTGTGAATATGAATCCTTACAGTGGCTTCTGACCTTTGACCTCCAGGTTGGAGCTATCCTGGGTGAGCTGCTGCAGTCTCTGGCCAAGCATGCTGTGGTTGGAGCTGCCCAGCCGCGGAACAGAAACATTTGCTGGGTGGAAAATCCATAAAAGAAAGCTCCTGTGAAACACCGAGGCAGACAACTTCAGCAAAATCAGGTTGGTATAAACATAACAAAGGCTGGCTACAGTTCACTCGGTCAGATGGGGAAAAGTTGTTTTGTTTCTTCCGTCCGTGTTTTTGAGATAACTCCAAATAAGTATCCCCAGTTACTGGGGAGATTTCTAGCATCCTGTCAGTGTTGTGTCCTCACAGCTTTCTTTGTAAGGTATATCATTGTCTTCCATCCTTTCTCTTCCTCTCCTCCCGTCTGTCGCATCCTCTCTTTCATCTTTTCCTCTCTCAGAAAAGAAGGATCTTCAGGACAGATTGCAAAAAGCCACAACCAGAGGTCACCCACAGCAGCCTCAGTGATCTTGGCTTTATTCGAAGAGAAAACCTTGTCTGCCCTAGTGGGGTTGTACCAGGATATTCAGAGACTTGTGCTCATTTACATTTTCACACTTGGAGGTTTGGGTCCTTTCTGTGGGGGCACTTCTGGCTGTGCATGCTCTGCTTGGGAGGATTTTAAGTACTCTTCTCCCCCAAACGCGAGCTACTAACACATTCTTTTTCAGCAGTGTGTGCATTTAGTATTAAGATACTCATACAGGACAAGGGAAGAGAAAGGTCCTGAATGTAATGGGCATTTAAATAAATGCAAAATAGTCTCATTGTGAACCAGGAGAATAAAACAGCATCAGTAATCCCATAGGTGGCAGTAAGGTGAAAAATAACTTATTTTGAGAAAGTATAGTAAACAGGGATGAGTAATGTAGATAATTTCTATTGACTATGAGTGGGCAACTCAGCCTGATTCATAAAAAGCAAGTACTCAGTAGGAAGGAGCAAGCCAGCCGGCTTTGGGAGTCAATGAAGTGGCGAATGTCTGTTGACTTTGGCTGCCCAGCATCCCTTTCCTCCTTCTTTCAATAAGTCACTCACATTTTCCCTGGGCAGCTACTCTTGCCTCATTGTCAGTCTTTGTGTTGGAGGTGGTGACTCCACTGATCCAGTCCTGGGCATGTGACATAGTCTGGCCGGTGATGTCCACAACGGTCAATTAATAGAGGGACCCCACAGTACTTCACGTTGGTACTGTTGCAGAAACTGTTGAAAAGAGAGTTTGTTTTCCTTTTGGGAGTCTGTTAATTTGGAGGTGCTGTTGATAATTTTTTTTGTGGGAAGACTGAACCCAGGGCCCTTGTGCATGCTAGGCAAGTGCCCTATCACTGAGCTACATCCCCAGAGACTTTCTGAGAATTAAGTCTACATAGAAGAAATCAGAGGAGATTTAGCTCAAGTGGTAGAGCACTTGCCTAGCAAGTGCAAGACCCTGAGTTTGATCCCCAGCACCACCCCAGAAAAAAGAGAAATCGGAGCAGGGAGATGGAGGAAAGGAGCTGCAGTGGAAGGGACTCACACACACATACACACATGGATACACACAAGGATACCTATGTACGAATGCTCAGATACACACAGACACACATCTATACAAACACACATATGCATACACACGTGTTCATTTATATACTCATGTATACCCACCTGCACACATTTGGCCCCCAGTTTAGCGTAAAGCAGCATCTCCCATTTCACTTTCCTGGCAGGTTAGGTAACTGCCAGACTTCCTGATTTGCGGTGCTTCCGGGTGCGGGATCTCAGTGCAGGAATGGCCATGGCGTAGTTCCTGTCTGCAGAAGCTCGTGGTGTAGGAGACGGCCTGGTAGTCTTTGGGTAGCTGACACGTAGCGTGAAAGTGTGTTCCTAGAGGCAGAGCAAAGCTCTGCGGGAGCAGAGGTGAAACTGCATTCTGCTGGGCGATGGAGAGAACAGCAGAAAGCGCTGTTAACAAAGGAGAAATGGGACTTGGGCTTCAGAAACATTTTTAGAGACCTATTTAATTCAGTTACCTGCTTTTTGAGTATAAAGAAAGGAAGTCTTTCCAAAGCCTATAGTTAAAGCAAATTGCAGATAAGAAAGATAATTTCAGAGCATCACTAGTAGTAGAATCTTGTTATTTACTGTAAATAGAGGTTATCAGAAAGCCGGCCAGAGTTTGTTTTAACGCCAGAGGGCAATAGCCAGTGTTCTCACCCAAAGCGCACCTGGCTGTGTTCAGAGCAAATTCCAAGTGTGCCAGGGAGTCGGGAAGCTTTAATTCCTCCTGTGACTGTTACACTTTATTGTAATTACTTAATGTTTTATAATATAATTTGCTCAATTTAAACTTATCAGACTTTGTTTTAGGGAGTTTAGATTATAGAAACATGGGGCAGAATGTATAGAGAGTTTCTATATAACTCTTGTCACCACTTTCTCTTCTCCTTAATATCTTGTGTTAATGTGATACATTTGTTATAATCAGTGAGCCACTTTGATATGTTAACTGAGGTTCATAGTTTATATTAGGTTTAGTCTGTGTTATATAGTCTATGAGTGTCTAAAAAGATTTTCAATAGTAGCATATTTTTTGTGATATATAAATATAAATCACATTATAAATATATCATACAAATATATCATAATGTAATATCATAGAAAATAGTTTCACTGTCCTAAAAATCCCAGTGTTCTACCTAGTCGTCCCTTCGTAAGGTCCCCGAACTGAGATTGTTTTACCATCTCCCTAGTTTTACTTTTCTCAGAGTGTCGTATAATTGGAATCATAAACTATGCAGCCTTTTCAGATTTGCTTTTTTCAATTAGCAAAGTTCATTTAAGGTCCTCTGTCTTTTCTTGGCTTCATAGCGCATTGCTTTGTGGCACTTAATAACGCTCCATTGTATGGTTGTTTCACAGTTTACTTATCTGTTCACCTGTTGCAGAACATCTTGTTTGCCTCCAAGTTTTGGCAGTTATGAATAAAGCTGCTACGAGAATTTCTTTGTGAGTTTTCATATGAAAGTTTTTAATTCATTTGGATTTCTTACCATTAAGTATGATGTTAGCTATAAACATGTTCTTTATTAAGTTGAGGAAGTTCCTCTCTAGTCCTAGTTTTCATGAAAGAATATTGGATTTTGTCAGATTTTTTTGTAAGTATTGATATGTTCATATGATTTTTCTAAAGTTTCTTGTGTGATGGTTTATATAATTTAATTTTGAATGTTGACCAGCTTCTTGATACGTATTACACTGAATCTCAGTATCAAGAGTTCTAATCCATGAACATGGGATGTGTTTTGATTTTTTAGGTCTTTAATTTTTTTCAAGCGTTTTGTTGTTTTCAGAATATAAGTCTTGTACTTTCATGTTAAATTTATTCTTATATACTGTATTTTTTTTTTGATGCCTTTACAAATGGAATTGTCTTATTTTCATTTTTGGGTTATTCATTGCTAATGTCTAAAAATACAATTGATTTTTGTATAGTGACCTTGTTTCCTGCAACTATGTTGAACTTATTCATACAAGTACTGATAATTTTTTAAATGTATATGCGACTTCTGTAATATTTTCTATATAATAGATTGTATCTTCTACATGTAGAGATAGTTTTATTTCTTGCCCTGGATGTTATTATCTGGATGTTAACAACTGGATCTGGATGTTATTTTCATCTGGATGTCATTATCATTTTTCTGCAGTAATTTGAAAACTTGACTGTGATATGAGACATATAAGATTATATACTTTGGAATTTCTTATGAAATCCTTCCATTATGTAGATTTTTTTATAAAGACAAAAAATGATAATTATAGAATATACTTCCTCATAGTTGATCTATTTACTCAGCGTTCTTTTTTCTGTTTTTTTCTGGTGTCAGAGAGTGCATTGACGTATGTGTCCAGACCTTTTTTTGTTTTTGAGACAGAGTCTCACTAAGTTATTGAGTTGCCAAGTTACCCAGGCTGGGCTTGAATTTGCTCTCTTCCTGCCTCAGCTTCAAGAGGCATGTGCCACCACCCCCTACTCAGTCAACTTACTTCTCAGCTGTTCCTATCTTTTCTTTGGGTAAATCACTATGCAGACTTTTTGCCTATTTTTATGAAGGGTTATTTTGATCTATGTCTGTACTTTGGATATAAAACCTTTATTAGATACCTGATTTGTACCTACCTTCCTTCAATCTCTGGCCTTGTCTTTTCGTTTGATGTGTTTGCTGTCATTTTTCTCCCTCATAATGAAATAACGTTAATTTAAATTAATGTTAAATTTAGTCAGTATAGGAAATCGTGTGTATGTATCTGTGTATCTGTATGTATCATGTGTATGTATCTGTTCTTTTCATAATGAGGCCCTTTGAAGTGAAAACATTTTTAATTGTAATGAAGTTCAATTTACTGGTTTTTTCTTTTAAAACTTACAATTTTGATGTTTCTAAAAGCTGTTTGCCTAATGAAAGCTCACAAAGTTCATTTTATTTTAATTTTTTCGTATTCCATATTAGCAACATTGCTGAAAAAAACTATCCTTTATCCACTGATGGTCATGGTACCTTTGTAGAAAATCACTTGGCCATAAAGATAAAGGCTTATACCCAGACTTTCAGTTCTATTCATTTGATTTACATGCCTGTCCTTATACCAATACAACAGTGCATTTAGCTTTTCGAATGCAGTTTTCTATGAAAAAGATTTGTTCAAGAAAGAGACTTTATTTGCAATATGTCTCTTTAAAGAAAAATTATCTTTGTTACTTTTCCTCTTCTTTTTTTGTGCTACTAGTACTATTAAGTCTATGGTGATTACTGTTTGTGATAATTATGAAAGTCTAAACTGATAAAAGACAACGTGGAATCAATCTAGATGCTTATTCCAGATTACTGTGCATATTACTTTCTTTTATTTATTTATTCACTTTTTGTTGCTGGGGATTGACTCCTGGTCCTTGCTCATGCTAAGCAGCACTCTGCACTGAGGGATAGCCCTAGCTCTGTGTTACTTTAAATCTAAGCAGTGCTTTGTTTTTCATAAAGACAGTAAACATTTTTATGCCCGTTTTCCATTTGAATAAAACAGATCGAATTTTTCATTATCTTTGTCGTAATCATTGTAACTACTAACTGAAGAATGTATAAATCAGGTATATTATTTCAAGAATTTTCATTAATGGTGATACAAGTTGCATCTCATTCCGGAAAAGGTAAATGACACAAAACTATTATTTTACTAAGTAGAGAAATCCATGAATTAAAATGTCTTGGATTTGGTAACATAGTATACAGTTCTAAATGTTTTCTGAAAAGTGGAAAATTTTCAGAGTATAATTAAAGTTCTGTCTGTATTTTTAAATTTAAATATTCTATTTTCATCTTTTTACTACATTAGTATGGTTCTCAGTAGACTACTATGAAAACATAGAAGACTACAAATTTATCTCTTTAGTAGAACTATATAAAATTTCTGAATGTGAAGATTGAAAAGGATTTGTTAAAAGTCATTGCTTTATTGTGATGTCTGCATTCTGGTTGACTATTTTGTTTTCGAGTAAGGTTATAATTTTGTTGGGTGCATGAATTTTGTTTTTAATGTAAAAAATATCTAAATTTGCTCTTGGTGAAATTTAGAGACATTTCCTTTTTCTGGCATAGAGCTAAAAGTTGATTCTACTAGGAGGCTCCTCCAATCGGGGATTAAAATCATACTTTTAGATTTGGAGCCTGTTCACTGTAGTTCCATTATGTCAACCCATGTCTTATCAAGGGCTCAGTTCTGTGGGATGGCTTATCTGTCTGGTTCCTGCTTTCTTTTTCTAGGGGCTGGGTACTGGGTATTGAACTCGGGGCCTTCACACTGAGCTACATTGCCAGCACACAGGTTTTCTTCTTTTTGTGTGATTGATTGATTGATTGATTGATTGATTGATTTTTAAGATAGGGTCTTGCTAAGTTGCCCAGGCTGGGTTTGAACTGGTGATCTTCCTTCCTCAGCTTCCCAGAGTGCTGGGATTATAGGTGTGTAGCCCCATGCCCAGCTTCCTGCTTTTTTTTTTAATTGTCACATTTGGACATGGGTAGACCAGTTTGCTAGGCACTGACATACTTGTTACCTAGCCCCTTTGCTTTCTTGGGCAGTCTTTTTGCTGGCAGCGTTACTTAGAAAAATACATGTGTAGAGACTGTGGAATTATTCTTTTTAGCATTCATTTAGAAGAAAATTCATTTAGGGGATGAGGATTTTTCTCAGTGGTTACAGGGTTTGCCTGGCAAGCACAAGGACCTGAGTTTGATTCCCAGCACCACACACACACACACACACACACACACAAAGTTACTTTGAAAAGTCATTTAGGCTGTCACTGATATCGCTAGGCTCCCAGAAATAGATGTCATGAATCTTTCAACCCAGATATTCCTTTAAATCATGTTTTCTTTCTCTCAGTGTGAAACACATGTGAGAATATCTTCGAGGCCTAGTCACAGAATAGCTCTGAGGAGAGGAGTGTAGTATAATGTTCTGTGAAGATATGGTCTTGTTAGTCCTGCTTTTCTTTGGGAGCTGAGACAATATGACTGGATGAAGGTAACTTCTTCTTCGCTGTCCATTACTTTGAATAGAGCCTTTTCCTGACTGAAGGTAGAGATTCAGCATGAGGGCTGGGGAAGTAGTTCCGTGGTAGAGCACTTGCGTAGTGTGTGTGAGGCCCTGGGTTCAATTCTCAGTACTGGAAAAAGAAAAAAAAGATTGAACTATTGAAGCTCAAGTTATGGTATAATTACATTTGTGAGGCTCCATCCTGTTGTTTGATCATAAATGAAGTGAAATCAGATAAAACATTTGCTAAGCCAATATGAAAATAGTATGTTGGATGAGATCAGATGCATTCAGGGTAGTATGAGGTTTTATATACAATGGAGTGCTACTCTGCCATAAAGGATAAACTCGAGACATTTTTTGGTAAATTGATGCACATTGAGATCATACTTTTAAGTGAAACAAATCAGACGCATGTGTTTATTTGTTTTTGTTTTTGTTTTTGTGTGTGTGCACCAGTGATTGAACTCAGGACCTTGCACTTGCTAGGCAGTCGCTCTAAATCCCCAGCTACATGTGTTTAAATATCATTTTGTTTCTCTTGTGTGAGAAACAGAAAGCGTAAGTAAGCACCAAAATGGATGACAGATACTGGGAAATAGGAAGAAAATGTTCAAATGGGTAGGGGAACAAGAGAAGGAGGAGGGGAAAGGGAAGGAAGGGAAAAGGAAAAAAAGAGTAGAGAGAAAAAATGGAAACACAGCTTTTGTAAATAAGCAGAGGAAGAAGGATTGAAGTGAGGGGAGAATGGGGAAACAAAGAAGAATCAAGGTATACTGTGTACAGGTACAAATGAATGTGATCATTATGTATATCAAAAGTGTACCAATAAAATTAATTTAAAAAATAATGTGCCTGGAACTTGCTTCCATTAGTAGGAAACACATTTTTGTGTCAATCTATAATGAACCTTATAATAAGTGCATGAATTGAGTTTAAAATATTAACATCTTTTGATATTTTAGTTGTCTATATTTTTTATGTTAAATAATTTGTGAACTATAGGTTTCCTTTAAAAGCCTTCAAAAATGCTATATGTAAATGACAAATAGTCAATTGTTATGTATTTTAATGTAACTACTAATATAAGAACAAGCAGTACTTTCTCAATCCTATACTGATCTATGATTAATAAAATATTTAATTTGTGATTAATAAAACATTAAAATCTACTTTCATGACATAACTATTCAGAACTAAAATTTCCCAAATTATTGTCTGCCCAAATGAGTATTCATACCCAGTTTCATTCATAAACAAAAATAGCCTATTGTTATATAGACAGTTTTGATACTAGTGATTTATAAAAAGTGAGTGTCAACATTAGGCTAGCTTGCATTAGAATATTGTTCCATGCAGTTGCCCACTGTACCCTGTTTGAGACTGAAGAAAAGCAGTTTTTACTATAGCTGAGCCCTCTGAGAACGGATTTAGCATCTTAGTAATTATTCCGTGATGGTCTCATAAGTGTTATCTTAAGGATGCTTATGTGATAGATGTGATTGTTAGTTTTGGTTTTATCACTGTGATGGTTTTTTCCTGGTGCCTGGTTAAAGTGTCAAAGTGCCTAAGAAAGTGAGACAGTGACTTTACCAGAGATTTATCTCAGAAATGAGACATGGAATTTTAACCTCAACTTTAGGCCCTTGATTTATGGTGCTAGACTGGGATTGAAAAAGACTGGGTTCTGGGCAGGCATTAACTTGTGACTGATAAGGGATGCTGAATTAGTTATATTTACTTCAATGCAATTCAGTGAACTAGTGAGATAATAAAGGCCCAAAACAATATGTGAACAGAATGTTCTGGAATTTCTAGAGACATTGGTAAATATGAAGGTAGTAAGTTTAACATCTGGGAGGAGTAGCATTTTGTTATTTCTTATAAATTAATAGAAGGCACTTGGTGTCAATGGATAAGGGCTTTTTCATGCATGGAAATAAATAAATAGATGAGTAAGAGAGAGGGAAGAGAAGGAGAAGCAGAAGCAGAAAAAAGAAGAGAGAAGAACGCGAACTGGGATTGAACTCAGGGCCTCACACGTGGTAGGCAAGCCCCCTCGTGCAGAGGTGTGTCCCTAACCTTTGTTATTTTGCTGAATCGCCCAGGCTGGGCTCCAATTTGCAGTCCTCCTACCTCAGCTTCCTAAGTAGCTAGGATTACAGGCTTCTACCACCACACCTATTTTTCAGATATTTTTATCTGAGAAAAATCAGACCCTCAGAGGTAGAAATAAAAATCTAGGGCATATTTGAGAAGTTGTCATACATTTCACAGCAAGATGTGTGGCCCAGCCCCGCAGTCCATTAATTTGCTGTGAGTTATCTGGGGGGTTGTAGTTGTCATGGGAATGAGACGCCCCACGTAGCTACTCAGAGAAAGCAGGGCCATTCCTGGTTCCATTGTTCGCACCCTGCACACCTTTTTTGAGCACTTCAAGCTTCTTTGTATTGACGGCTGTGGGAGCTGCCTAGATTTTGACAGTGGTGAAGGGACCAAGGCGTTTGACTGATAGTTTGAGGCTCTTGTCTGTCGGCTGCTTTTCTAGTCTTTTCAGTCGGTGTTATTCTTGGTGAAGTCCCTAGCTGATGTTATAGCCTCCCCCTTTCTTTTCTTGTTCTTATGCCTGCCTTTTAGGCAAAGAATGTAGAAACTACCAGGTAAGAGGGGAGCTTGATCGCCAGCCTCCAGCCTTCCCTAAGCCATATCTGGTTTGGTTCATGAAGTCCGTATTGTCAGGAAGAGCTTGGCCTAGTTTGCTGAGAATTGCTTGCAGTTCAAGACAAAGCAGGTCAGTTGTGATACTTGTAACATATACAGAAAAGAACTACGGTTTGAGATCCAATTATGTTCTAAAATAGACATGATTGGAAAGCAGTTTGGCGATGTATTTAAAAAGTTAAAACAACCAGAAACTTCATAAATATGTTCACATAAAAGTATGCCAAGGTTATTTGTATAAGATATAGCATGTTTGCAAAGAAGGAAGTAGCTCTGCATGTGTGCTGGGTTGCAGAGGTATGTGAAATACACACACACACACACACACACACACACAATTAAAAAAATGTTTTGTAGAATCAAGCCAACACGGTCCTTTTGGTCTGACTTTTTAAAAAGGCATCTGGGCTGGTATACACCTAAACATAGTACAGCCATTAATACACTGGAAAATGTTCCTTTTTCTGCATTTTCTGTATTACTTGAATTTGCTCACCATGTCCACTTATTTATTTTCTTTCTTAAAGAAGCAAAACAAAACAAAGTGAAGGCAAGCCAGTGCAACCGTGGCCATTTTGCTTTGTTGTGTTTTAATGTATTTTCTAAAACCCTATGAGATGTTTTCAGAAGCACTGCATAGTTTTTCTTAATGTTGATTTTCAGTCTTTCTCGTCCTCTGTGGGTGCAGAGGAGGGAGGTAATTTTTGCATGAAGAGTGGCGAAGTGTGCATTAAGCCAGCAAACATTCCCTGGAAAGCTGCTTAGTTTAAAACACGGAGTTGAGAAATATGAAGGAAAGAGGTATTTCCTGAATGTGCCCTGAAGGACAGAGAATGCTGTGGTGCTGGAGTGTGTCTGAAGGTATATGTACCTTTATACTCAGTTTGTTTGCTTTAAAAGGAGCTTTGGCCTGAGCTGTATTTGCTTTTCAGACTGGAGGGCTGCAGCGGGCCCAGGGAGTCTCCTCACTCTGATTGTTAATCAGGAGAGCTGTTTGCTAAGAAGGGTCTGCCTGTTTGGACTTGAAGTAATGACTGATGCACAGATAAAGCCAATGTGACTTCTAAACAGCTCTTGACTTCTGTGTCCAGATATTGCTTTTCTCTTAATTAAAACCCCTAGACAAAGGTCGTAGGTCAAAGATGAGGCCTTTAAACTCTCCCAGTAGCAATACCTCTCTAATTCTTTAACTTTTGGTAGGCTTGTTTGACAACTGGTGTGTTTGTTTTTCTGTGGCGTGATTTACCTCCTTTAACCTCACTTTAAGCACTGAAATTTGATAATAGATGCAAATATGACAATTCCTCTTTGGAGTGTAGACCTTCTAGCATCCTACACATTTTGACAGCCTTATCTGTCCATATTGCCAACATAGTGTAGTGCTTGGTATTTCATTTTTAAAAAAATCAATAAGTGATGTGAGTTTTATAATATCAGAAGAACCTTAGAAGCTTTTTTTTTCCCCTCTAAAGTGATAGATAAATCAGCTGACTCAGAAATATTTATTTCTGCCTTGTCATCTTTAGCCTTTTTGACTGCCCTCTGGCCCTATTAACCTTAGTTGTACCAGGATTATAGCGCCCCCCTCTTCAAGGTATTTGAACCAGGTGTACAAATTTTAATCTCTTAGGGAAATTAAAGAGATATTTCCAAAATACATACGTATATATGGAGATGTTTGTGTATGTGTGTGTGTGTTTGTGTAATTGGTTTTTATGTTTATAATATGGAAGATTGCCAAAATAATACCATTGGTAATTGATACCATGAATGAGAAAAAATGATAATATCTTTGGTAAATATGAAGTTTCCAGAAGAATCTGGTAATTGAAACATTTGAGGTGACCAGTATCTATTACAGGAATTGCAAACTGAAATGCCTACAGGGAGCCAGAAGAAAAAATAAACAAGTGCGCTGGGGCAGAGTGGAGAAAAGAACACACACCACTTAGCCTCTTTGGCTGCCGAGGAGTGAGAGTCTACATAGCACGGTCTTCTGGGGTTTCTAGACTGCACAGAAGCTGGGTGTTTTATGTCACTACCCCCAAGAGCTTGATGTGGGCTACACATTAAAGATAATTAAAACACTGTACTTTTGCACCTTTGGCTGTGATGTGCTTTGTCAGTAAGTGTTCGTGAATGGTTTCCTGTGTAGTTGGAGTTGCAGGGCCTGAGAAGCAGGGCATGGTGCTTTTTTTCTAGGGGGGGTCCAGGCCAGTTGGGCCAGTATGACACAGAATAGAGTGGCTCAACTAAGTGATATGGACAGCAAAGGCCCCAGAATCCTGGAGGAGGCAGAAGTTGTGAGCTAGATCATCTGGGGAAGACTTCGTCTTGGAGGTGGGAGCTGCAGTGAAACTTGAAGGGTCCAAAGGGCCATGGAGAAATGAGAGAGCTGGCAGAGAGCTGAGGAGGGTGGTAGAAAGGCGTCTGATGTATGGGGCATAGTGGGCCTAGGTGGCATCTTCAGTAGAGGGCTGGAGCGGGTCAGCTTTGGAGAGCTGCTGAGAACAACCGCCGGCCTGTCGCAGTTCACAGGGTGAAGGAGAGGCGAGAACCGAGAATGGAGGGGGTGCATGAGTACATCCCTGTAAGCCCAGCTACTCTGGAGGATGGGGCAGGAGGATCGAAAGTTCAAGGTCAGCTTGGGCAACTTAGTGGGACCCTGTCACAAAATAAAAATTTAAAGAGGGCTAGGAATATTGCTCAGTGGTGGAGCTCTTGCTTAGCCTGAGTGAGGCCAGGGGTTCGTCCTAGTATAGAGAAAGAGTGGAAGAGAGGGAGAGAGAGGAAGGGAGAGAAAGGGGAAAGGGAGGGAGAGAAGGGGGAGAGGGGGGGAAAAAGGGAGAGAGAGGAGGAAGAAGGAGAGGAGGGGGAGAGGGAGGGACA